>JANRMT010062789.1:38216440-38231133 GCA_026402145.1 Polypterus bichir lapradei | reverse complement strand
CTTTGGATCACTTTGTAACGGAGTTAAAATTGCTGTAGCAAGAAACTTTTAAGTGCCGGGTCTTAGCTAACATTACATAAACACATCCTCCAAATACGAACCTAATTGCAAGAAATAATGATGATCATATTCTTGATGACAGCAACACTCATAACGGTCACAAAACTATTACTTTCACAATCATGTTACGTTATTTTTAAAATATTTCCTTTTCTTAGCACAAGCACAGCTGAGAAGCTTCGATGCATGTACTCCATAACGCGTTAAAAAAATAACGCATTTAATCACTCTTTCAATTTCAAGCAAAGGGGAACTTTTGTCAGTGCATGATTTCCTGGTGCATCGATTACATTCATGCACACATCACAGCTACAAAAATGTAAGAGTCGAAAGAAAGCGCGTTGCTGGGACTAATCGGAGGCAAATTTCATTTGAAAAGACTATTTGCCATCAATGATTGTTTTAGTAAAGCCATACTCAGTGTATTCATTAGATGAACGGTAAAAAAGTAAGAGTGAGGGGAGGGTGACTTATTGAAACCACAAATAGCACGCGGGCTCGATGCGTCGGTGCGCGTCAACTCGATCTGAATTGCGCGATCACATTCGAAAAAATATATCTTTTCAAGTTGTATTTAGTCCATATGTGTCAAACTCAAGGCACTTACTGCGTTAATCAAGTCTAGCTTATGATGCTGCAAGTTATTGCGAAGCTAGCCCACACGATGCCGAAGAGAAAAGTTGATTCTGAAAATAGAGCCTTTAAAAACCGATGGGAGGCTGAGTATATGTTTACTGACATTGCCGGTAAACCCGTGTGTCATTTGTGGAGCTAATGTGGCTGTAATTACAGAATTTAATGTAAGATGGCACTATGAGACAAAACATCAGGATAACCTGAAAGACCTGAATGCAATGCAGAAGATACAGAAAGCAGAAGAGTTAAAGAAGAATCTGACACTTCAGCAGACGCTTTTACCCGTGCACAATCACAAAGTGATTTCAAGTGAAGCTGCTTTTATGGGAGACACAAATGCACCAGTGCAACTTGCCCCACTTTCCCTGTTGCCAAGTAATGTTGAACCAAGTCGGCACAACGGTGTTCCCAAATACGCACTTTGCTGATAAACTGAGTGCACTGAGTTCGCACGGCGCTTTGGTGACTTTGAAGAACAAAAAAATAATTTTGAGTTGTTTCGCAACCCATTTGCCGTCGATGTGGAAACTGCACCTGTGCGGATTCAGATGGAGGTGATTGAGCTGCAGTGTAATGGCACACTGAAGGCAAAGTACGATACTGCAGGGCCCGCACAGTTTATTCACTCCATTCCCGCAGAAATGCTCCAGCTCCGTCTACATCCGGCTCGAACCTTGTGCATGTTTGGTAGCACATATCTGTGTGAGAAGCTCTTCTCAGTGATGAAGACTAACAAAACAGCACACAGGAGTTGCCTCACTGATGAGCACCTGCAGTCCATCCTGAGAATCTCCACAACACAGAACCTCACACCAAATATAAACGAACTTGTTGCCAAAAAAAGATGCCAGGCGTCCAGCTCTGATAAAATGACATATGAGCAAAGACAACTGAATGATTTGATTTGTTATTGCTGAAAAGAACAAATTTTATTTATATTTCCAGGTTTTCTTATGCAGCATTTTCATATTTGAATTTGTATAATTTTGACAGGGTATATTTTTATGGAGAGCAAAATCTTTTGGGATATTTAAAATTTAAGTTTATTTTTTATATAAAATTACATAACAGTAAAGAAATTTGAATGTTTGTTCTTTTAACATTTATTTCTAACTTGTATAATTTAGACAGGATATATTTTATGGAGAGCAAAATATTATAAGTTATTTAAGGTTTGAGTTGATTTATTCCGGAATAATATTCCTGTCTGTTTTTATTCATATTTATGTTCAAAAAAGTTAAGTTTTAAAAGTTTAGTTTTAGTGTGTTCAATAAATATTTATCCTGTTCGGCCCGCGACCTAAGGTGTGTTTTGGATTTTGGCCCCCTGTGCAATTGAGTTTGACACCCCTGATTTAGTCGACACAAATATCTTTGGTTGGAATGTAAGGCGAATTTACTCTTTACATTTGTATAGTGAAGAAAAATTTATGCAATGATGCCTACATTTAACTTGCATTCCTACCAAAGATATTTGTCGACTAAATAAAAATTCCTTCTATTTAAAATTTAAATAGAACTTGAACAGATACGATAGTTCATAATATCCACGCAGACTTGCACGTAAGAGCGGGAGTCATCTGTTTTAACAAACAGCGTATTGCACTGATACGAAATAGCCTACCCATTTAATTATTTAGGAATGAATAAAGATTTTGTACAAATAATGTTTTTCATTTTTTTCCTTGATGGATTCTGCCACCCCCAACAACAGTTGCTCGCACCCCAAAGAGAGTGTGTATATATGTATGTATGTGTGTATGTGTGTATGTGTGTATGTATGTATGTATGTGTGTATGTATATGTGTGTATGTATATGTATATATATATAAATATAAAAAAAAATAAATAATATATGGATGGATGTTTATGTGTGTGTATATCCGCTGTGAAGCGCGGGTATTTTGCTATATCATATATACTTAATGTCTTTGTGTTTTTTTTTTTTTTTTTTGTTTTTTTTTTGTCAGTGTGGGTTTGACATCACGGGCCATAAGGCGCATACTAATTCAGCATAAGCAGGAACACTCGATAAAACTGAATAAAAAAAAATCAAGTGACAATAAGATACGAATAAGGCAGATTCGTCAGCATTTGTGTGTCGGCTTTTATCCATCCAGATCAGAGAATTTCCAGTTCGATTGTCTCAAAACACCACTCGCATCTACAGTTATTCCCAGTTTCAGATAAAAAGTAACAGCATCAGATCCCTGTGGGGCGGTAGTATGTATCATGATCGTGACTGAGAGAATAAAAGTGGGGGGAAAAAAGGTAACTTTTATAAGTTACATTTACAGTGGCTGTTACAGACACAAATCAAATGTATGTGTTTATTGTATAATATTAACAATAACAGCAACTCTCTACTCAAAACAGTAAATATACGAGGCAGTCAGGATTGAACCGGGGGACTCTTGATTATAAATCGGCAATTCCTACCTCTCCACCACAGAAGCTATTGTATCGTCCTTGAACCTTTTGTGAATTACAGTAATCAATACGAGACAGTATGAAATAATGAACCAGAGTTTGAGCATCATTAAAGGATAGGAATGGATGGAGGTGGGCAATGTTACGGAGATGATAGAATGAAATTTTGGAATGAGACCTAATGTGTAGCTCAAAGTTAAGTGATGAATCCAACAAAACGCCAAGATTTCTGACCACATGATCAGGTTTGACAAATGTACCATCAACAGAAACAGAATATGGATACCTTAGAAAGTTGGGATTTTGGACCTACCAGTAACACTTCAGTTTTATTGGCATTAAGGTTGAGAAAGTTAGTTATTTTCCATCCATCGCTTAAGATCTGTGATACAGTCAGTGAGTATGCTGGGAGGTGAATCTATAGGAGAGCCTGTACTAGGATATAACTGTATATTGTCTGCATAACAGTGGGAGTTAAGGCCATGTATGCGAATAATCTGACCCAAAGGAAGCATATAAAGTAGAAAAAGTAATTGCCCAAGGACTGAACCCTGAAGGACACCACGCGACACAGGTGAGGTGGAGGATTGTGTGACAAACTGTTGCCTATTAGAGAGATATGATGTGAGCCATTGAAGGGCTAAGCCAGCGATGCCTACAGCAGAGAGAAGTGACAGGAGGATTTCATGATTAACAGTGTCAAATGCTACACTTAAGTCAAGAAGGAGGAGAATATTAAGTGAACCATAGTCTGCAGACCGGAGTAGAGCTGTCTCAGTGCTGTGTATGAAAGCCAGACTGAAAAGGCTCATAGTGTATTGTCTAGAAGAAGAACATGGAGTTGTGTAACAACCGCACGTTCCATCACCTCAGCCAAAAAAAGGAAGGGAGGCCTGTAACTGGGGAGAAAGGAAGGATCCAGGTCAGGTTTTTTTAAGAATTGGGGTAACTGCAGCAGTTTTGAGGGCAGTAGGGACAGAACCTGAAATGAAACATTTATTTACCAATTAGGTAACAAATATAAATGTAAAAACAAATTACAAAAGAAAGAAATCCAAAAAAGTTTGCACAGAATGTTATTGTGTGCCTTGTCTTATTGAGAGTAAAAATGTAATATTTAGATATATCTGGAATCATTAACTTCAGATTAAAAGTGCAACACAATAAAACCCCAATCACCCAAACCTCGCTGCTAGTGTCATGAAATCGCTCATCAGAAGGGTGAAGGTCACACACTGGTTTTTTCACTGTTTTTCCTCCTGCAGAACTATGAAGAGCCAAAGCACATCTCTAAAGTAATTGCTTACTGGCAGAAACTAACCCTAATCACATTAAAGTCATTTTTCAGGGTGCAGCCTTGTGCATACCTGTACACAGACAAGAGTTTTTACACTTTTGAATTACCCTTATTTAATTGTTGTGGATGTGGTAGAAAACTAGAGTAGCTGTAAAGAACCTACATGGAAAGGTTACGTCTATGTAAAGCCCTCTCATAATTTGTGGTCCATTGTGAATACAGGTCACAGTGAATCAGTATTGCTTATTATTGTGATGCTCCCACATTTTGTGTATATGCATTGTCAAACTGGAGGTGATGTTTCTGTACAACACTAAAGGGATCATAGTTTCCACCAAGTCCATAAGATCTGTATATTAACTGGTCTGGTATGAGTGAGTGGGAGTGTTTTTGTGTCTAATGGTTTGGTGTCCTTAGGTTTATCACCTTGCCACGTATTTCTTGAATAGGCTCTAACCACCTTCAACCATTTGGATCATCCTGTCCAAAAAAATGGATAGATGGTTAGACCATAAGTTATGTAACTTGTGTGTTATCCCGCAATTCTTAACGTCTGTAATATTGTTTCCAACCTCTGGCTGAAATAGAAGCTTCAATGTAGAACACTTAACTTTGTTTAAAAATAAAGCTAAAATAGCCATTTCAATAGGCGCTCTTTTGAAAACATTTGTTTTATTTTCTCCTAGTTTGTAGAAGGATCCTTTGAGAAATACTTGGAGCGGTTACAAGACCCAACGGTACAATATTTATTTGTCTTTAAATTTATATCATTTGAAGATGTGCTTTTGTGTGTGTGTGTTTTTAAATTTTTGCTGACCTCTCTTTCAGGAAACAGCTGGTCAGGTGGAAATTAAGGCACTTTCTCTTTTGTATAAGTAAGTTTTATTTTCATTTGCTAAGTCCTGGTAGAGAGAAATGTGATTCATCCACATTTCTGGAATTTTAGTTATTTATCTGACTTTAAACAGCAGTTTGACAGTTTTATATGAAAACTTTTAATCCATATATTTAGATATTCTATGCTGCAATTTCATCTTAATATACAGTAACATTTACAGTGTGCTCCCGGCAGAAGTGCCACATAGAATGCAGAAGTTATGTTAAAATGGAGATGGTAACTACAGCACTTTTAAAGTCCAGTTTCAATGGTGGAGAACTAACAGAGTGACATGAAATTTAGAGAAGATACATTTCTATGGCTTAGTAATCTTTATAAAAAGTTAACTGTGGCAAACTTTGCCTGACTTGCTCTTCCTACCAATCTTAAATGCCTAGCTATAAAATCCCTTAGTAGTTGTCCCGTATTCTGGTGGTATTTTGTGATGGATTACCTTTTTAGCAGTTGAATGGAGATCATTATTTTTTGCATATTGAACAGATCTTCCCTTTTTGTCAAGGAGGGGGAAAAGATTCTAAACATGCATTTTCTTTGAAATGCGAAAGAAATGAAAGTTTGCACCAACTACTAGAATTTATGTTAAGGAAACATGGGGTAGTGATGTTTTGTGTAATAGGTTTTTACCTTGTGTGTTTCTGTAGGAGATGTTTTGTTATATATCGTCATCCAGGAAAGCCACCCACAGAAATATCTGAAAAAGATTTTAAAGAAAAGGTAAGGCATGCTGTTATTTAAGTCCAATGTTTATTAGGCTCACTGTTTAAAGTGATCTTGAAATAGACCTAAGCAACTGATTTTTGTTAGGCTTTATTTGTCTATATCTTGCACTGATCTTCCTTTCTCTTCTAAAGAAATTTAAACACTAGTTTGTATACACCAACTGTTCTCCATTAGCAGCAGAATTGCTAAACCTTTGTTTTGTCTTGAAATTATGAAATAGTAATACATGTTTTTAAACAAACATCTTGAATTAGTGGGCAACTTCCTTGGCACATGTATTGCTGGTGCTTGTTGACCCTTAAAACTACATAAGTAAAGTAATGATGATTGATTAATATATTTAAAATTGTGAAACTTTTATTAATATTGCAGTTAATTCTCTAACATGTGGTTTATATGTCAGTATTCTGCCTTTTTGCTGGTGTCGTTTGCTTGACTTCTCACTAGATGCATTTCATTTAAAAAGATAAATTTTAGTTATACAGTATGTTAGCAATAGGAATTGTATTGGCATATTTTAACCCCTCCAAAAACACGTTTGTCAAATCTTGTAGGGGTCTATACAGGTGCTGGTCATAAAATTAGAATATCATGACAAAGTTAATTTATTTCAGTAATTCCATTCAAAAAGTGAAACTTGTATATTCGATTCATTCATTACACACATACTGATGTATTTGAAATGTTTATTTCTTTTAATTTTGATGATTATAACTGACAACTAATGAAAGTCCCAAATTCAGTATCTCGGAAAATTAGAATATCAATTAAGACCAATGCAAAAACAGGATTTTTAGAAATGTTGGCCAACTGAAAGGTATGAACATGAAAAGTATGAGCATGTACAGCACTCAATATTTAGTTGGGGCTCCATTGGCCTGGATTACTGCAGCAATGCAGCGTGGCATGGAGTCGATCAGTCTGTGGCTCTGCTCAGGTGTTATGAGAGCCCATGTTGCTCTGATAGTGGCCTTCAGCTCTTCTGAATTGTTGTGTCTGGCGTATTGCATCTTCCTCTTCACAATACCCCGTAGATTTTCTATGGGGTTAAGGTCAGGTGAGTTTACTGGCCAATCAAGAACAGGGATACCATGGTCCTTAAACCAGGTACTGGTAGCTTAGGCACTGTGTGCAGGTGCCAGGTCCTGTTGGAAAATGAAATCTGCATCTCCATAAAGTTCGTCAGCAGCAGGAAGCATGAAGTGCTCTAAAACTTCCTGGTAGATGGCTGCGTTGACCTTGGACCTCGGAAAACGCGACGGACCAACACCAGCAGATGACATGGCACCCCAAACCATCACTGACAGTGAAAACTTTACACTGGACCTCAAGCAACGTGGATTCTGTGCTACTCCTCTCTTCCTCCAGACTCTGGGACCTTGATTTCCAAAGGAAATGCAAAATTTACTTTCATCAGAGAACATAACTTTGGACCACTCGGCAGCAGTCAAGTCCTTTTTGTCTTTAGCCAGGCGAGACGCTTCTGACACTGTCTCTTATTCAAGAGTGGCTTGACACAAGGATTGCGACAGTTGAAACCCATGTCTTGCATACGTCTGTGCGTGGTGGTTCTTGAAGCACTGACTCCAGCTGCAGTCCACTCTTTGTGAATCTCCCCCACAGTTTTTTGAATGGGTTTTGTTTCATAATCCTCTCCAGGGTGTGGTTATCCCTATTGCTTGTACACTTTTTTTTTTTCTACCACATCTTGTCCTTCCTTTCTCCTCTCTATTAATGTGCTTGGACACAGAGCTCTGTGAATAGAAAGCCTCTTTAGCAATGACCTTGTGTGTCTTGCCCTCCTTGTGCAAGGTGTCATGATTGTGTTGCCTACAGAACTAGACTGAGAGACCATTTAAAGGCTTTTGCAGGTGTTTTGAGTTAATTAGCTGATTAGAGTGTGGCATCAGGTGTCTTCAATATTAAACCTTTTCACAATATTCTACTTTTCTGAGATACTGAATTTGGGTCTTTCATTAGTTGTCAGTTATAATCATCAAAATTAAAAGAAATAAACATTTGAAATACATCTGTCTGTGTGTAATGAATGAATCTAATATACAAGTTTCACTTTTTGAATGGAATTACTGAAATAAATCAACTTTGTCATGATATTCTAATTTTATGACCGGCACCTGTATATCTATACTAATAAAAGGCAAAGCCCTCACTGACTCACTCACTCACTGACTGACTGACTCATCACTAATTCTCCAACTTCCCGTGTAGGTAGAAGGCTGAAATTTGGCAGGCTCATTCCTTACAGCTTCCTTACAAAAGTTGGGCAGGTTTCATTTCGAAATTCTACGTGTAATGGTCATAACTGGAAGGTATTTTTCTCCATTTACTGTAATGGAGTTGAGCTTGACCGCCATGGGGGCGGAGTTTCGTGTGACATCATCACACCGCCCATGTAATCCCGTGAACTGACTGTCAACGCACTATGTAGAAAACCAGGAAGAGCTCCAAAATACGCTGAAGAAAACATGCATTATATAATTGAGAAGGCAGCGAAACAAGAAGCGAGCGAGCGAGTGACATATACTACCATATTCATCATTGCAACTACTTCGGAAACAAAGCAAGGTATAAACCTTAACTTTAAGTTAATAGACAGGCTGCCGCTGGCGTTTTTCATGCCCACGGGTAATGCGGGATACAAGTTTAATGAGAGAACACAGGATATAAACGAGAGTTTTGATCACTTTGTAACTAAGTTAAAATTGCAGGTGAAGGGGTGTGCTTATGCAAATTCCGAGAGACTGTGTTTGTGGGGGATTGACAGTTAAGGCGGGTGGAGGAGTCACGTCATCATATCCCCTCCCATTTACCTCATTTCGCTCTGAGCTGAACTCCGCGGCTAACGCCGTCTTCCGAAGCAACTTCGTCACACTGCCACCTAAAGTCAAAACTTAAATAAATAAAGTCAGCGTCGGAATATATAAACTCAGCGCTGGAATATATAAAGTCGGCGTCGGAATATATTGTCACGCTTGGGTCACAGATTTGCACAGAGACACAGGAGGTCGTAGAAACAAGAAGGATTTTTATTCAAACACTGCAAACACATGAGCTTAAACGTGCTCCATGACAAGTCAGAGATGACAGTTCCGCTAGGAGCAGAGAGAGAGAGAGCGATAAAAGCAAGCAAACAATCAATTTTCAACTGACAGGCGCTGCACAAGGCTTTTAAGTTAGCGGGGCAGCGAAACAATAAGAAGCGAGCGAGTGACATATACTACCATATTCATCAGTACAGCTACTTCGGAAACAAAGCAAGGTATAAACCTAAACTTTAAATTCACTTAATAGACAGGCTCCCGCTGGCGTTTTTAATGCCCACGGGTAATGCGGGATACAAGTTTAATGAGAGAACACAGGATATAAACGAGAGTTTTGATCACTTTGTAACTAAGTTAAAATTGCAGGTGAAGGGGTGTGCTTATGCAAATTCCGAGAGACTGTGTTTGTGGGGGATTGACAGTTAAGGCGGGTGGGGGAGTCACGTCATCATCTCCCCTCCCATTTACCTCATTTTGCTCTGAGCTGAGCTCCGCGGCTAACGCCGTCTTCCGAAGCAACTTCGTCACACTGCCACCAAGTTAATACACACGCTGTCTCTAGACTTTCTCCACACTGAATCCTCCAGGCACTACTTACAAAAGGTTACATTGACAATCGTGTTACGTTATTTTTAAAATGTTTAATTTTCTTAGCACAAGCACAGCTGAGAAGCTTCGATGCATGTGCTCCATAACGCGTTAAAAAATAATGCATTTAATCACACTTTGCATTACAATCAAAGGGGAACTTTTGTCAATGCATGATTTCCTGGTGATTTCCTGTAATCCTCCTTCCATTTTATAATTTTTCCGCCACTAGCCATGATTAAATGAACGGTAAAAAAGTAAGAGCGAAGCGAAAGTGACTTATTTAGGCAGGCATATATATCACAGCAACACTCATGACAATGTCAATCATGTCACGTTATTATTAAAATGTTTCCTTTTCTTTTTCATTACTTCTTTAACACACTACTTCTCCGCTGCAAGGCGCGGGTATTTTTTATATGAATGACCTCCAAAGAGCGCGGAGAGTTTTGATCATGTGAACGTGTCTGCAAAAACTGGCGTCTCCTGCCCAGCAAAAGTCGAGCAGCCGGCGCGCGCGCATAGCTGTGCTGGCCTTTGAGACGCTGACTGCGCTTCTGCCTTAACTCAAAGTGACCACTTTTAATTTTTTTTCATCCTTCCCCTGAGCTATAGCCCAGACAAGTGCAAACACGGGACCCCTTTTCTACACCGTGGCAAAATAATATTAAGGCGCTTCGCACTTTATTTTGCATGTATACGATTATGAGGTCGTCAGCTCGGATTATGAAGACACGCACAGGAGTGAAGGACTGACTGCCATCACAGCCGATTAATAGCTGGGACGTCTCACCAGTCTGCACAAGACCCACCGCGACTGTCCCCAAAAGGCGCTCGTATCGTCACCGAACACATCTCTCTATACTATATAAAAGAAAAAGGCAACTTTCCTTTCTTTACACCTTTTTTCCTTTTATCCCAAACCAAAGCCTTTCTCCCTTAACACTGCAGAGGACACAACTAATTTTCTTTAATTGCTGGTAAGGCACATTACCAGAGGCAGAAATTTGGACTTTCACATAGAAAATGTAATTTCTATACCACAGCCGTCGTGTAGCGCCAAAAGGGATCTACTAACGAGAGATGATCCATATACATTTTAGCTGCTGTTAGTACTACTTACCTGTTCTGTTATACCGTCTTTAAAATGTAGTTTACCCGCAACCACTCCAGTAGTGCTCAATGTAGCTTTACTTCTTAAAACGTTAATGTTTTACTGTTTAATAACTTATAGACAACATTTTATTATTTTTTCCCTTGCACTCAGTGATCAAAGCTATACACACACATATACACACACACATATATAATTTGTATGTATGTAGACTCAAACCCATTATGACAGCAGCAATCCAAGCTGTGAGAAAACAGTAAAAAGGAGGCGTGTCAGACGTCGTGGTACATTTTCTGATACAGCTAGACGAAAACAACTTTGTGACGCTGCCGCCAAATACACAAAACAGTTACTTTGACAATCATGTTACGTTATTTATAAAATGTTTCCTTTTTTTTTTTTTTCCCTCTTTAACACACTACTTCTCCGCTGCGAAGCGCGGGTATTCTGCTAGTCTATACTAATAAAAGGCAAAGCCCTGACTGACTGACTCACTCATCACTAATTCTCCAACTTCCTGTGTAGGTAGAAGGCTGAAATTTGGCAGGCTTATTCCTTACAGGTTACTTACAAAAGTTAAGCAGGTTTCTTTTCGAAATTCTACGCGTAATGGTCATAACGGTCGACAACGTCCGCCATTTTAAACTTTCTTATCTATGGCCCCATCTTCACGAAATTTGGTAGGCGGCTTCCCTGAGCTAACCGAAACCGATGTACGTACTTATTTTGGTGGTATGACTCCACTGTCGGCCGTCATATTGAACTTTCCAATGGTCTTTGATACCTATGGGCCCATCTTCAAGAATTTTGGTACGCGGGTTCCCAACGCTAACTGAATTCTACTTATGTACATATATACGTCCATAGCCTGCAGCTCGGTCTCCGTGTGAGGCGACGTTGGGTCCCCCATCCCAACGCTTCCCACGTTGTTGGCTGCCTGCCTGTATAAGGCTGTCCGTCGCTACGGTCTCTTCATTCCCTTCCTTGCTTCGCCATGGTATTCACGTCTCCCTGCTGATAGCTGCAGCCTTTTTATTTAATCCACGGCTTCTCTGCTGTTTTATTGTTCGTTAATTATGACTATAGTTATTGTATAGGTATTTTAGACTTGGGTACCTGAACAATGTAAACTATTTCCTTTATCATTCCAAACGTACCCCCATTAACATGTCTATCGAGGTGATCACCATCGATCAAAGAACTGTCACTTACCAAGTGGTTTCCATGCCTGGAGATGGCGCCTGCCTTTTCCATTCTCTGTGTTACATATTGCACGGCCATATCAGGCTCACTCTTGATATCCGGAGGAACATTGTGTCTTATGTATTGAATGACTGGGACAGGTTCAAGGTGTGGACTGATGATGGTACAGGAGATAATTATACTACACAGGAGCACTAGAAGAGTGAAATGCTTAAGCCCTTCACCTATGGTTCTGCATGTGAGTTGATGGCTGCTGCTGAATTGTTCGGTTGTTGATTTCAAGTGTACCGAAATGCCCAAATATTTTACACCTTTGGACAACTGCCAATGCCTCTTAAACATCTTAGATTCACAGGTGACGATTTAAGTAGTGGACACTTTGATGTTTATGAATGTTTAAACTCTCAAAAGCTGGATGTGAAGTTATCGATGAAACTGGTCGTATGCTTACAACGCTTGACAGATGCCGAATGTCACTTCAACACAACAAGTCCTGCAAATACTAACGTAATTGAAACCAACCATGAAACTCAAACCGATTATGACAGCAGCAATCCAAGCTGTGAGATTTGAGGCAAGATTGCTTTTCACATGGCCAACTATGTTGCATGCTCAAGAGTAAGCTCAGCGCACAGCTCGGTCATATTACAACCGGCGGGCCGAACTAACAACGTGGCATACAAAGAGATCCTTAACAAATAATTATTGGTATATTTTTCCCTCAGTTTAAAAAGGTTTACTTTTCTTCTTAATAAAAATTTTAAGGCAGTACTTCACCGCTGTGAAGCGTGGATATTTTGCTAGTGTGTGTGTATATATGTGTATATGTATATATAAAAAATACCAACCACGGACTCTGAATGTATTATAACAATGCACCCTGAGCCTTCACTTAAGCAGTGTTGTTAGAATGTTATGAATGCTGTTCTTGTTTCTTTTAATCATTCCAGTATTACAAGAGCTGCAAGTCAGGTAACACAATAGATGCAGAATCTTCACAGTGATTGTTAGAACAGTTAACTGTATGTCTACTTGTTGAAGTAAAACCTAGTATAGTATACAGTCCGTATCCTTCACTACAACTCGTCATACGTTTGTGTGGAAGCACACATTATTATCTACAACATAAATTGTATATTCTTGTGTAACCATTAATGTTAATAAATCAATCCATTAATTACCCCCCGGTCGGACGCACACACACACACACACACACACACACACACACACACAGTCTCTGCAGTGAAGCATTCTCTTTTTACTTTTAATTGTTTTCACAAGTGGCAGTCAGGCTAAGGATGGCTTAATTCACTTCATAAACATTTTTCCAAAATTTAACTGTGTTTCATACAATGTGCAAACTGTAGTTTGACACCAATTGAAAATTGGGGCTTTGAATATTTTTTTCTTCTTAATTTAACACCTTTTAACATCTGATTGCTCATAGTATGGTATACATGTAATTAACACAGATTATTAGTCATCTGTTCTTTCATGGTCTTTAAATTGTAGCTTTGTAAAAACAGTTAAATATTAACTGCTTAAAGCTGTCAACAAATCTCAATTGTCTCAGATTTGTAATTGTTCAGGTCATTTCTTACCTGATGATGGGTGCTAGGTCTGTCTATCTTAAACACTTATTTTTTCCCCAAATTGATACACACCAAATACAGTAGAAATTAAAAGAAGAAAAAAAAGTGTCATTGTCCCATAGTAACCAGTGGGTGGAAAGTAACAGTCATAAAGCAGCTATTGAAAAAGAGGAAAAAAATCATAAATGGACATCCTAAAAGTCAAGATTCTTTATTACTAAGCAACTGGCTGCTAGGTTTTTGCTTATCCTATAACTAGATTTGGATTTTTTTTTTATTATATACAGTTAGCACTGAGCTGTATCAATATATAGTAGTATTGCAGAGTTTCCATTCAATCTTGTGAAGACCTATTTTTCACTTTTAAGTGAACTTTGGCATTCTTGTAAGGCCAATTTCAGAATTTTATTTTGCTTCAGAAATTTGTGGTGGTTTGGCTGTGTATTCGGACTTTATGGCAGTTAATTTACTTTTCTGGTTAAATAGTGACCTGTACAGATAGAAAGCAAGAGTGTCTGTTGTTGTGCAAGTAAAACATGCATACATTGCATTCGTGTGCATTCTATATGTATAGTTTTGTTTTCTAAAACTACATGGCTTACACTTTTTCATGTTTATCGTTCATATTTAAAGTATTTTGTTTTTTATTAATGTTGCTGCCTTATTTGTGTATTTTACAAATGTGACTTCTCATTTAGTGGTGTGTGTTGTATTTTAAACTTGTGTCCAAAAGAGAATTTTAATTGGTTACATAATATGGTGTCCATTTTCAAAAAAGGCCTGAATGATATTTTGCAAAGGTGCAGGGTATGCTGCAGTGTGTGCCAACAAATTTAGGAGGCTACTATATTTCATCAAAGAAAACATTACACTTTAATATTAACAAAATAGTTGCATCCCTATACTGCTCTTTCTATGCTCCAAGTCTATACCCTATCAAATTTTTACCAAGGCCAAATTCTTGGGCATTTTATTTGAACACTTGGGTTATTTTAGTTTGTACAACTGTAATCTGTTGGATTGTGTGTATGTGTATATATAATGTGTACACACACATGTATATGTATATGTGTATTTATTTATATATATATAT
>JANRMT010062789.1:38191474-38216040 GCA_026402145.1 Polypterus bichir lapradei | reverse complement strand
TATATATATATATAAAAAATGTGTGTGTATATGAGTGAATGATGTATGATCTGTATACAGTCCAATATTGCAGTACCTGTGATGATAAAAACTTAATGCAATCTAATTACTGAAAATGTGGGAGATGATGATGTTTTGAGTGGAAATATGCAAAGAAAAGTTTTTTGTTTTTTTTTTTGTGTTCTGGATGGTTGTGCCACATTAATAATACCATTGTTGCTTTTCAGATTCTTCTTTGCTGTTCCAACAATGGTCACTATGATTGCGTGTATCCAAAGCAGTATCCTATAGATGCAGCTGTGTGCCAAGGTATTTAGTCTAAAGTTTATATTTTATGTTTTCATTAGTGCCTTACTCAAGTCAATAGAAAGTTTAGTGAAATCAAATATATTGAGTAGCGAAAAGCCAAGGAAAATGACACCTTTTTATTGGCTAAAACGTACCTCAAACAACATGATTTACCCACTAAGTCAGTAATAGAAATGATAAAATTCACTCTGACACAGTCTATATTCTCTTTTGGACAAGATTGCTACTTGCAACAAATGGGGACTGCAATGGGCTGTCAGTTTGCACTTCACTATGCAAACCTATTTATGGCAAAATTGGAGGAAGATTTCATGACAATATGCATCGTAAAACAATGTTGTATCTCTGTTACATAGATGACATCTTCATAATCTGGACTGCCAATGAGAAGGACCTCCTGCATTTTCATAAGGAATATAATTCTTTTCATCCTAACATAAAGCTGAAGCTGAATTACTCAAAAACAGAAGTCTGCTTCCTTGACGCCAGCCTTTAACTGAAAGACCACTTCTGTTTTTCACAAACCAACAGACAGACAGATGGACCTGCCTAAGAAGTGATAGCTTCCACCCCAAGCATATAAAGCGCATTATTTTCAGTCAAGCAATACGGTACAATCGTATTTGCTTAGACCCGACAGACCGGAATAAACTGCAGAAGTTCAGACAAGATTTCATCAGACAAGGTTATACCCCCAAAACAATAGACACTCAAATAAGAAGAGCTACTGCCATACCCAGAGACAACCTTCTGGAATATAAAAACAAAGACAACAAGAACAGCATCCCCCTTGTTGTCACCTACAACCCACATCTTGAAACACTTCGAAAAATTATAAAAGAACTTCAGGCAATGTTAAACAATGACCAAACTCTGAAACCTTTCCTCCTGGCATACAGATAACCACCAAACCTTCAGCAACTAATTGTCTGAAGCTCCCTAAGTGAACCAACAGAAAATGACACATCTCCCTGCCTACAGAAAAGATGTAAAATGTGTGCCTACATTTATAATACAGACCGTATACAGGGGGTCCTCAGGTTACAACGTCGTGACATACGACGTTTCGAGTTTACGATGCTCATTCCCATAAAAACTTAAAATAAAAAAAATTGATGTGTTTCGGATTACGCTGTTAGCATCGTACTTACAGACTTACGGGGGTGAACTAGTTTGGTTGCGGGTGGCGAAAGTATGCGGCATATGAGTGAGGGAGTTTGCGAACTACAGTAGCTTTGTTGCATGCTGTGAAAGTGAAAGTAAAAGTACGCGGTGTATGAGTGAGGGAGTCGAACTTACAACGCTCATTCCCATAAAAACTTAAAAAAAAAAAAAAAAAATTGAGACGAGTGTTTCAGCTTATGCCATTAGCGTCGTACTTAACAGACTACGTGGGCAAACTAGTTTGGAAATGCGCAGTGGAAGGATACACAGTAACACAGCAAGGGAGTTGGCGAACTCGTTTGGTTGCACGCGGAGGAAGTGTTCTATTTGTGTTGCTTTGTTTGGCAACTTTTTGGCCCTTATCATGGCTCCTAAACGAAAGTCAGAGTCTTCAGATGGTAGTGTTTCGAAGAAGAGGAAAGCAATCGCGATGGAAGTGAAATTAGACATTGTAAAGAGATCAGAAGGAATAAAGGTAAGGAATTTATTTTTACACTCATTTTTTGTCATTTTTTCTGTTACTACAGTAAAGTGTACAGTACAGTAAATTTATGTCCTTTTTCTGTGGCTTAGTTGTGTTTTTATGTTCTAGATTATAATTTTGCAAATGTGTTAGGATAGGTAAGTGACTTAGGCTAGGGTGTGTTTCGACTTGCACCAAAATTCGGGTTACATCACTGTTGTAGGAACGGAACTGTGTCATAACCTAAAGACCCCCTGTAGTTCTACCACACTGCCGACTTGAACATCACATAAAGGAAATATTTTCCTGCAGATCAGCTAATGTGGTCCACCTAATTATCTGCATTAAATGTCCTGACACTGCACTCTGTGGGAGAAACTGGACAAACACTCCGCCAGAGAATGAATTTACACAGGTTTTACATTAAACGTGGCAACACAGATGTTCCTGTAGTGGCCCACTTCAACAGCCATGGACACTGTGAGAGGGACTTTAAAGTAACAGTGCTTATGGGCACCTTCAAAACACAGCAAAAGAGAAAATAATGGAAAGTTAAACTCATGCTAAAATGTAATACATTACAACATGGCTTGAATAAAGACAAGAGTTTTATGGCCAGATATGAGGATTGTTTACATCTCTCAGAATGACACAGACAACCTGTCTACAGATACACATTATTTTGAAAAACTCATTACAAACTTCAAAAGACTTTGTTGGACAGTTATCCAAAGATCTTGACCATACATTGTTCTTCTCTCTGTTGTTTAAATTAACCCTACCCTGAATGAATCTATTAATTCTTTTACATTTAAAATTTCTCATTTAAAGATTTACCAATGTTGTTTCTTGTCCTAGTGTGTATATAAACACATGGAACTCCAGTTTCTGTATTACATCTTTCCTAAAGAAGGGGCCCGAATTGCCTCGGAGCTTCCATATTGTAATCTTTTTAGTTGGCCAATAAAAGGTGTAATTTTGCTTGGCTTTTCTCTATATTCATAATTACTAACACGGTACAACACCCTAGTACTTAATGAGTAGCTATATTTTTTGGCTTTGCCCAGGAAGTTTTCTATTAATGAAATGTATCAAATGTACTTTTATTTATTTTTTTAATTTTGTAAACAATATTTGTAAAGTTGTTGTTTTTTTTTTTTTTTGTTTGTTTAAACTTGTGGCTAATATTAGTGTGCTCAGTCCTCTTACTATTGAAAATGCTACATACAATTGCCCATGAGTGAAACATTAGATCAACCCTTGTTGTTCCTAGATACTTGGCTGTTGCTGTAGGTCCTTGCAAAATAGTATTTTGAAGGAAACGGTATGCTTTTTGAATTGGAACAGGTAATCAGTAGGTGTAATGTTAACTTGAATATACAATGTTATTAGATGTGTATGACTTTCATTTGTTTACATTATTCACTAAACCATTTATTTACATGGTTGGGTAACCATATAACCCCCAAACTTTTTTTTGCCCTAGATGTACCAGCCAAATTTCAGCTTTTTAGCTGAACAGGAAATAGTGTTTTTGTTGAACTTTTGATATCTTTCGCTCTATATATAATACTGTTACCTGGCTCTGCATGGGAAATTCCCTTAGACAGTGAGTCTGGGCTATAATGTTTTTAAACAGATGTATTGGAATGTTACAGTGCAACTGAGTACTTTTCTGTGTGCAATATTTTATTAATCAGGAGCTAATGGTAACTCGCTGTATCTCTTTACTCTTAACATGATACATGGCTTTTTTGGTTGTCATTGAAGAAACAGTTTTACTGGAAAGAATTATTTCGAATTAAAACCGGTGATAGAAATATTGGGAATTTAAGCTATAAATAAAATTTCACCCTGTAGCACATACATTAAAAATTGTAGCTTCAGTCAGATTATAATGTAATGCTTTGATCTGTAGTCATGTATCGTCACAAGTTCTGGAGGCTTTACATCAAAAGCATTATGCACTGAATTGTAGTTTACCTTACTTGCAACATTGTCTCTTACAGACTGCATGTTTACAGTACATGGGATGAGCAATGAATGGAATGTTTTAAAGCACTGTACAGAAAAGAACCGGTGAAAAGAAATAATACGGTGAACTATGTGCAGTGTCCCAGTGCTTCAAGTGGAACCAAATTACTGGTGGTACTGTTTAGTTGGCAGTTTGCTACTTCTTACCTTTTCGTTGTTAATTTTTCACTGCATATTAGATGAGCAGGAGTGTTTGCTGTGCTGTACTACATTAACATTCAGTCTTTGGTACACTACTAAAAATCACAGCAGTATCCAACTCCTGTATATTCCGCCAGTGGAGGACTACTTTACTGGGCTTAGCAAACATTTAAACTTACCAAGGCATGCCGTTGCTCATGGCTTGTATTATACTGTTTTTGCTTTGTGAACTGGAGCATAGAGGTACATTGCAGCCTGACCTCCAAGGGGACAACCCAGTTCTCTGCGTTATTGCACATATTGGTGGTACAGGGGTCCATTGTCCCCCACCACGTTGTTTGAAGTTTGTCTTGTACAGTTAATAAGTGAGATCAACAATCCACTGGGGACAGCCTCCCTTTGAATCTGTTCAGTAGTGGCCAAAAGATTTGGCAGTAACACATGTTGTGTTTTGCAAAATTTGTGGCTTCTGTTTTTGTGGTGCCAATTCATATTGCTTTATAATATTATGCAAAGTGATCAGATGCATATTAATTCATTGCAAAGCACTTTATTAGCATAAGTTCACAGAAACCCATTTTCATTTATTTTGGCCCTGGCACAAAATGATCAGCTAAAAGTGTCCAGCAAGTGCAAGGACCATCTCCTCCTGAGGAGTCCACTACAGAATCGTGTTGCCACCAATGCAGCGCTTGCTCAGTATTGGCAGCAGGTGGGTGTGAGTGCATCTGCACGCAAAAGGAGGTGAAGACTTGGACAATGGTCTTGTGTCGAAGGGCAGCAAAGAAGCCACTTTATTCTCAAAAAAAAAAAAAAAAAAAAACCATCAAGGATAGACCTAAATTCTGCAGGAAGTACAAGGATTGGAGAGCAGAAGACTGCAATGTTATTTTTTCAGATGAATCCTCCTTCTGACTGTTTAGGGCATCTGGAAAATCGATTGTTCGGAAAAGGAAAAGGTGATTGCTACCATCAGTCCTGTGTTGTTCCAACAGTGAAGCATTCTGAGACAATCCATGTGTGGGGTTGCTTATCATTCAAGGGAGTGGGCCCATTCATGGTTCTGCCCAAGAACACTGCCATAAATAATGTTATCCAAACTTCCTCCAAAATCAATTTCTCTGAACAATCCAGGGACGATTTGAAGATGATCTGTGTATTTTTCAGCATGATGGAACACCATATTACAAGGCAAAAGTGATAATGAATTGGCTTGGAGATCATAACATTGACGGTTTTGACCAGTGACCAGGAAACTCCCCAGATCTTAATCCCATTGAGAATTTGTGGTCAATTCTCAACACTGTAATGTTGACTCTCTACATAAATTTGATGTATTTGCCAATGAAAGCCTTTGAAACTTTTGAAATATTTATAGTTCTTCAGTATACCATAGAAACATGTAAAAAAAAAAAAAAAATTAATCGGAGAACGCTGAAACAGCAAAGTTTGCAAAACACATTATTTGTGTCACTCGCAGTTTTTGGCCACTACTTTATGTATGTATTTGAGACCACATCACAAGGGTAAGAAGCTGTCTGATTAGGGAGTACTGTGTGTTCCCTCTTCACTTTTTCAACCTTCATTTACATAAAGCAACAGCCCAACTTCTCTGTGCAATTCCTTTCCTTCATTCATGGCACTTGGCAGAAAAAAAAAAAACAAAACATGCTGTCCCTAAGAATAGCCTACTTGTAAAACATTATTACTAACAAATACTGATAAATGGGTCTGCTGATTTTCTACAGTAACAAATATCAATCAAATCAGTGAGTGTTGTTTTTTTTTTGAGATTTGGAGAAATTGTTTTTCAGGAGAGGGTTAACTCTAAATATCTACTGTATGTACTGTCTTAGTACATCTATGGCAGCAGATATCTGCTATCTTGCCAAAGATCAGCATTTCAATTAAATGGGGGAAATGGTGTTTTTGTTGAGTGAGTGAGTCAGCTTTGCAATAGATATGAATATAGTCTTCCAAAATAGTTTTGGCTTGTGGATCAGGAATTTATTACTAGCATCTATAATACTCCTTTTTAAAGTTAAAAGCATAAGAAGTCGTGGCTGTCACTTAAACATGCCAAGCTATGTAGTTGTTGATTATGATGACATAGCAACTGTTACTCTTTCACAGAATTGAATGACCTTTTAAAACTTGCCAACTAGTGCACAGCTTTCATATTAATGAAAATTATTATGTACCAATACTACTTGTGAGAAAAGAATTGTACCTTAATCAATAACTGGTTCTGCCACCTTTTAGTTGTAATATCAATAACTATGTGATATGTCCACTCATGGCTAAGTCTATTGCAGCATGACTTGTAAAGACTCTTTGCAGGCTTTGCCTTTTTCCTTCAGAGTGAGTAGTTGGTGTAATTGTAGCGATTGCACCAGAGAGTTACGATCACCATAAATAACATGCAGCAGACTACCTTTGCGCATTACTACATCCTGTTAGAATCAGCCCAAATCCTCTCTTATGTATTCAGGAATGCAGAAAATCATACAGGGGTCAATTACTTCAGGTACTATGCTGTAGATATGCTGACCTTTGTACATATTCAAAGGATACATTGTTACCAGATTCATTATTGTGAACTAAAGACAGTCAAATACAAGGGCAGCTCAATAGTCTGTCATAGGCACAAACTAAGATCTTACAGTGTGTTCGTTCATTTTTTTTTTGAACAATTTTTTTAAAAATTTGGGCATACAGTGCATCCGGAAAGTATTCACAGCGCATCACTTTTTCCACATTTTGTTATGTTACAGCCTTATTCCAAAATGGATTAAATTCATTTTTTTTCCTCTGAATTCTACACACAACACCCCATAAAGACAACGTGAAAAAAGTTTACTTGAGGTTTTTGCAAATTTAAAATTAAAATTTAAAAAACTGAGAAATCACATGTACATAAGTATTCACAGCCTTTGCTCAATACTTTGTCGATACACCTTTGGCAGCAATTACAACCTCAAGTCTTTCTGAAGATGATGCCACAAGCTTGGCACACCTATCCTTGGCCAGTTTCGCCCATTCCTCTTTGCAGCACCTCTCAAGCTCCATCAGGTTAGATGGGAAGCGTCGGTGCACAGCCATTTTAAGATCTCTCCAGAGATGTTCAATTGGATTCACGTCTGGGCTCTGGCTGGGCTACTCAAGGACATTCACAGAGTTGTCCAGAAGCCACTTCTTTGATATCTTGGCTGTGTGCTTAGGGTCGTTGTCCTGCTGAAAGATGAACCATCGCCCCAGTCTGAGGTCAAGAGCGCTCTGCAGCAGGTTTTCATCCAGGATGCCTCTCTACATTGCTGCAGTCATCTTTCCCTTTATCCTGACTAGTCTCCCAGTTCCTGCGACTGAAAAACATCCCCACAGCATGATGCTGCCACCACCATGTTTCACTGTAGGGATGGTATTGGCCAGGTGATGAGCGGTGCCTGGTTTCATCCAAACGTGACGCCTGGCATTCACATCAAAAAGTTCAATCTTTGTCTCATCAGACCAGAGAATTTAGTTTCTCATGGTCTGAGAGTCCTTCAGGTGCCTTTTGGCAAACTCCAGGTGGGCTGCCATGTGCCTTTTACTAAGGAGTGGCTTCCGTCTGGCCACTCTACCATACAGGCCTGATTGGTGGATTGCTGCAGAGATGGTTGTCCTTCTGGAAGGTTCTCCTTTCTCCACAGAGGACCTCTGGAGCTCTGACAGAGTGACCGCTTGGTTTTAGATGGCTGGCCAGCTCTAGGAAGAGTCCTGATGGTTTCGAACTTCTTCCACTTATGGATGATGGAGGCCACTGTGCTCATTGGGACCTTCAAAGCAGCAGAAATTTTTCTGTAACCTTCCCCAGATTTGTGCCTCGAGACAATCCTGTCTGTGGTCTACAGACAATTCCTTTGACTTCATGCTTGGTTTGTGCTCTGACATGAACTGTCAACTGTGGGACCTTATATAGACAGGTGTGTGCCTTTCCAAATCATGTCCAATCAACTGAATTTACCACAGGTGGACTCCAATTAAGCTGCAGAAACATCAAGAATGATCAGGGGAAACAGGATGCACCTGAGCTCAATTTTAAGCTTCATGTCAAAGGCTGTGAATACTTTTGTACATGTGATTTCTCAGTTTTATTTTTAATAAATTTGCAAAAAGCTCAAGTAAACTTTTTTCACGTTTGTCATTATGGGGTGTTGTGTGTAGAATTCAGAGGAAAAAAAATGATTTTAATCCATTTTGGAATAAGGCTGTAACATAACAAAATGAAGGAAAAAGTGAGGCGCTGTGAATACTTTCCGGATGCACGGTATAAAGCTAGCCACTTGCCAATTCACTTATTGAAGGGGATAAAGACTGAACTACTGATATCTGTTGTTGTGAGAGCTGTTTACTGTTTGCAGCTTTATGGTATAAAAAAACTACTTGTAATTGTATTCCAGAATGATTTTACAAAACCATATATGTATTCTATTAATGGATATTTGTGATCTAAATTATGGCTGAAGTGCTGTGAACATAATATAAGTGAGGAGATATTCAACTGCAATAGCAAGGCAGCTAGCTTCACTGTTTAATGTGATCAGCACTTTCTTGTATCCACCTTCCTTACATGCAGTCTTTTGACATGAATGTAATTCGCATCCTACTTACAAGCTTTAACAGATTTTGCAGTTTTGAAAACGTTAGAATAAAACTCTGTTATGCAACACTTCCTGATGCATTTATGTTTATTGCAAGAAGCAAACATTTTGACAAATTTGGCATGTCATAGCTTGTTAATCCTGTGGTCGAAATTTTAAAGGAACATCCTCTAACAGGACAATACAGTAATCAGTCAGGAGAAAAGCTGTTCATTGTATCTTTTAATTACTCCTTGGCAAAATGCCTTGGAGGGAGCATTCTTCAAAAGTAGTCCATTACAGCATGATCAGAGTGGTCCGAATGGTCAGAGAAACAAAGAATAGAGGTTCATTTTATAAACTGTTGAATGTACATACAGTGTGTGTCAATACATACATTTTACTGTAGTTGGTTTACACCCAAATGACTTATATAAAAGTCTATTATATTATGTTCTGGTGGTTCTTGTACCTTTTGAGATGAGCCTCCACCCTTGAAATTTCTGTGCATATAACAACTGTCCATTCTCGTTTATAGGAAATCTGCTGATTTCTTAGTCATCTCTTAGTCATCCTTCAGTACATTTTGTATATTACATCAACCTTTCTTCTGGTATATTCTTTATTGACTTGATCATCTCAGTATTTTTCCTAAACCAAATCTTATATTTCAGTGTACATTTTGTTGTTCACTTGACCTTTATTTGGTTTCTCACATTTATTAACCCTTTATGCTATTTCTTTAAGATGAATGCTATGTTACCCTAAAATTATTCTTACACAATCCCTATTCTTCTGCTTTGCAAGATGGTATCGGATGAAGTTGTAAAATTACATAAATTGCTTTAGACTGCACTACTAATGACCTAGTATCTGCAGTGTTCAGTAGGATGAAATGGATTCTAATGATTATGTGAATTTTTACCTTGAGCTTCCATGTTTTTTCCTGTGTTTATTGAGAACTATTTCAAGATTGATGTACAACTGCTACATAACATTTTTGGTTAGAGTAGATCAATGGTACCCAAAGAAAATGTTTTTATTCCTATGGAAACATTTTATGGAGGTATTTGAATGTGTATTCTAAAGGAAGCCGTATAACTGGCTGTAACAAATAGAATGAAAATCAGATCATGCAGTAAACAAAAATATTTACAATTTTGCTCCAATAAGTGCTTATTAGATGATGATGGCATGTTCTATATTCATCATAGTAATGATTTGCAATTTGTGCATTAAGTACACACTTTCTCATAAGACACAAAGAAATGTCTACTTTGCTTCTTGATTGTTACTAAGAACATAATCTACTTACACAGTGACTCATGGATTGACTGAGAATGATCATCAAGTTCTGATGTTCAGAGTGTGTTTGATATGCTTCTTAAAGTTAAGATTGGAAGAAAGCTCAAGCAGTAACCGTTAGTCTATTCAATAGCTCCTGTACTCTTAAAGTCATCTATTATGTTAAAATGAGATATTCAAGAATAGATCTACTTTATCTAAACACTACTTTTTGTTGTGTATTAATATGAAGTGATTGAGCTCCGTCAGTCTTTTTCCTTATGCCTTATTCTTCTTGTTGGGATTGGTATACAAGCTTTTGTCCTTTATCATAAGTATTTGTTTTCTTTTAAGTAAAATATGGAAACTCAAAACTTGTTGGATTAATGTGATGCTTCTGGATTAGATTAGAAAATCCATCCACATTTGTTTGTAAGCATTTTTTGTTGTAATAGAATATTTACTATTTGTGTCATAAATTTGAAGTGTTGGTGTCTTTTGAGCAGGTGGTCACATTTACACCATAGTTTCTTGACTCCCCTTATGCTTTTCAAAAGATTAAGCAGAGCTGTGTGCAGTTTGATATTCAATTTTTAAACTGCATTATTAGTGTGTGTGTTTGAAATGTTTAAAACTGGTCTGTCATCCATAGTAGGTGGCCATACTTGTTTTTTTTTTTTTTAACCTTGCTTGACTGTATGTTTTTTGGTTCTCTGACTAGTTAATCATCTTCATATTAGTACTTTTGTATGAGTTCATAACCATCCAAATAGGGCAACACTAAGAAGTATTATCTAATTTAATTCATTTTGATGAGTTGAATTTTTGTAGTGACTTTTAGAAACCACAAGGTGGAAGTATTATCTGAAAATTCCTTGGTGAAGGGAAAACTTAATGGACCACTAAAGTTGTTTAAATGAAGAGCCTTCTGCTTTTGATGAATTCTCTCTGTTTGCTTCTTTACATGGTAAATAGAACAGTTTTGTAGTGTTGTGTGTGGTGTGGGTTGTTTTTTGTTTTTTTTTTTTTTTTTATAATTAAATCTATTGTATTGGACTTGCCAAAAGTTCTAATCCGTACCAATATAATAAATGGAATTGGGCACGTATAGCAAAAAATGTTTTGCTTATGTAAAAAAAATATTAATTTGTGTAATGGTGATTTGAAGATTTTTCTAATTTGTATTTAGCCTTTCCAAAACCTTTGTTAAAGGCTAGCATTAATCTGAATAATTTTTGGGATAGTAGGGAAGAATCCTTTGTCTTCTTTGAGGCATAGAATAAACCAGAGGGTTGAGAAAATGTTAGTTTGTACCTACATAGATTTTCATTTTTGTGCTTTAACATTAGTGATTCAGTTCTTCAGCCATGAGCACACTTTTCAACATATTCTGAACTCCTCCAAGTAAATGCCAATTTCTCTAAAATCGGTACTTTTAATACAAAGGTGTCTTGTGTAATTTTTATTTGAAATTACTAAAAAGGAATCTGAACCACATGTCTAGCTTTTCTAGAACTCATTTTCAAAGTGTTTAGTTTTCTTTCAGATATTCAGTTTCTAAACATAAACTTTATTATATTGTATATAAATAATCTGTAAATTCTCCTTTTAACATGACCTGTAATTTTTAATACCATCCCATTGTTTAATGTTACCTTTATTATATATTCTCAGTTAAAATGTATATAGTGATTTTTATTAGGTAATCTAAGTAATTACATGATGCACAGATATATACTTTTAGCAATTATTGGGAAAACCTGAGCTGAAAATGACATTAATTGGGAATTTCAGGTTGGCTCCTGTGTAGATTGGGTGCATGAGTGTGAACTATGATGTACTGGTAAATTGCACAGGGCTGTGTGGTGCCTGCATCCATTGTTCCTTAATTTATTTTTTTCATTCTTTAACATGTAATATTGCTTCTCTTGCTGATTTGAAACAATAACAAAAAAACAAAGCATACAGTTCAAGCTTTCACCTGTAGAAGTCGTGTCTCTCTCTCTCTCTTACTGTGAAATTTTCACATTAGAGGCCTGATGTTATAGCTTTTGTTTAGTTCTGTACACATTTTCTGGTAACATTTAGAATTGTAAAAATTAATTGGTATTATCACCACATCAGAATATGATTTAGGGTGCTAATTTTATGTGCTTTAATTCTTCAGTAGTGACCTGTGCATTTTCTTATTGTTTTGTCATACAAAGATATCATTTGATTTAGTCCCTATAGAAGTGTTTTAATTTTTTTAATTTCCCTTTGAAGCTCTTCTTTATGAAATACTGTACAAAGATGTGTTTGGCATTGAAGAGGAGGAAATTATTTATGCACTAGAAGCATTTCATACTGGTGGCAGGAGATACAGGAATAGTATGTCTGTTGGAAGTGAAGATGCCAGCTTTGATGCTTGTGAAGAGAAGAACCAAAAATCTTTTACAGAAAATTGGTAAGAGTCCCAAAATCCATTTTTTTTTTTTTTTTTTTTTTTTTTTGAAGTATTAGAAGTGACTAAAACAATGGTAAACTGAAGGAATTAAATAGAAAAAAATAAGGAATTTAAAAAATACATCAGATTGTCACTCTTATTCCTTACATTATTTTGTTTTTATTTAGTAAACTTGTACTTTTTAATACCATAATATGAAGGTAAAGCAGTAGTTTTGAACAATTACCCTCCACTATGGAGGATGAGGAGTATGGGAGCATGTACTGATTGTGCGTTGCCACACCTACTGCATGACAAACCACCTGGATTGGGACCGGAGTGCAGCGGGTGACATCTCAGCACTCCACTATGATTTGTTTCATAAAAGTATGACCAACCATTATTTAGTCGTCTTGACTTCACATGCTAAAACTTTGAATGGGCTTGAGATCTGTATTTTGAATTATCAGACACTCTTAGAGAAACATGTAAACTGTTCATAAACAAAGCACTTGAACATCAATGAACTGAAGCAGTGTTGTGAGGAAGTGTGGGCCAAAATTCCTCCATTTATACTGTACTATAAGGGACTGAAAATTATTGCTGCAAATTATTGCCGCTAATGGTAGTTTTTAATAAGTTACTGAATTATCAAATGTACTTGCAAGGCTTGACACTAGTTATTCTGTTTACTTGATTTTTAGGGCTTGGTGAGGGTTTTCAGATGGTTGGTTATGTACTGATATCTAAAACAGTAAAATTGAAAGAGACCTGTTCTTAAAAAATCAGATTTTAATTTTTTGACCTAAGATATCCTGATTTGTGAAAAAATGAATAGTCTTATTGACTTGTTCCCAAGTGCTCAGTGTGACCCTTTTTTAAGATAGATTAAAAATGAGTAGGACTTTTTTGATTAATCAATAAGACACTTGCCACAGGACCTGAAATTAATGCAGTGAATAGGGTGTAGGATATCTGTTTCATGTTCCAGCTGTGATACCAGAAATATGAAGAGATCTGTACAATTTGTGAATAAGTTCTTAAATCTAGTCTAAATTAACTTTTTGCTGTGATTCGAAACATGGCCAAAGACTTGCTTTCACAAATAACCCAGACATCCTTGTTGAAATAAGCAAAGTAATATTTATTTTATCCATAAGGATAATAGATGGATATAAAATATTAGTATATACAGTAGATATATATAGAAAAGAGACAAACACAAAAGCTTAGTATAACTTTTTTTTATCCCCTGTAGCAAGGCACGTATAATTGATAATTTATCTCTTGGCTTAGAAGTTTCTTATAGGAAAAGGCGCATGACTTATCCATTTTAACCTCACTAATTGAAGATTCAGGATAAGTTCTCTGGCTGGTTTTGAAGTTTCTATTGCCGGCAGGTGGCATTCATTTGTTCACAGCAGCTAGCATTTGTCCTGGCTTAGGGGCCAACCACACTACACCGAGTTAGTTATCTCAGTGTGTACGTGTGTGTGAGGCGCTGCTTTATCCTTTTTGTGATTTAGGATGAGTAACTTATAATAGCCTAAACCTATCCTTCAAAGTTATTATCTTTTAGTTACAGTTATCACTGATAACCCTAATACATTGGCTGGCTTTGTCCTATCTTTTAAATTGCAGTTAATAATTTTTGAAATCAAAGTATATTTATGGTTTGAGGTGGGCAGTGCTTGGTTCCTTTTCTGGTAGCCTTTCTCCAGACATATGGAAGGATTTTTCGATGTACTACCTTTTCCTTGTTCAGGAGGTCTCCTTCGTTTTTGGTCTCACCTTCTGACTATGGGTGGTACTGCAGTCTTTGGTTTTGAGTAGTTTTACACAAAGCATCAATAGATGCTAGCAAAGTTGCGTCTGCTAAGCCAACTGTAGATCAGTCAATGACCGTCATTTCATTAGCAAGGCAAGCGTGTGGCTTACATAGGTCTCTTTTTCTCTTGCTCCTGTCCTTGGTGTCCCTGAAGAAGGTCGGAGTAATGGCAGCCTCGTCCACTCTCTAACACAGATGAATATTTCACCTTTTCATTCCAGCACAGTTGCCCTTTGGAGTAAAAGGATTGCTTTGCCCTATGTTGTGACCACACCCTATCAGCTATAGGTTCTGGCTATGGGCAGCCAAATTATGGATAGGTCAAGCTGTAGAGTGGTGAGAGAAGAGCAATCAGTTAGGGTATTACAGGGGTTTTTGTAGGGAGTCGAGGTTGTGTCATTGGCTTCTTGGGTGCACAATACTGTATGTCCATCCTCTGAGTTGAACACTGTTGCAAAGTTCTGTCCATCAGTGTTTCTTATCCTGAATTCATGGTCCTTTTGTTCAGAACTTGAGTCCATTCTGTTCCTTAGAGAGAGATGCACCTGTTACATGGTCTGGAATCGATCATCTGATCAGATAAGGCTGCAGATACTACATTCCAAAGGGATGCCCAGTCAGTCACAGGCTTTTAGTTGGCGAGAAGAGTGTCTAATCCACTAACTTCTGTGTTTGGTGTACTTCCAGATGAGCTTAAAGTGGAGAAGGGCAAACAAACTGTAATTGCCTTTACTTTACTGTTGGAACGTAGACTTGTTTAACTGGAAGAATGCTAACTCACCTCTTAAGTCGGTGGGTAACTGATGTTATATATTATCTAAAATTGGAACAAATCAAAATTAGGGGATCTGTACAAACCTTTGTCAAAACTTGGCAGGATCTAATCAATAACACTTTAGAATAAGCATTTAAACTTGAACTGGATTCTGTCCCCTCTCTTTCTTTTTTTTTTTTTTTTTTTTCCTCTATTTATTTTGATTAATTTATTTACATATTTTTACTATTAAAGTATTACTCTGCTGGCCTAGCTCTCTTTTTCATGGGTGGGTGTTGATTTGTTTCAAACCTAGTTTTGCTAAACTTGACTTGCTTGTATGGAATGTTATTTGAAATCTGGGAACAGTTTTCTAGGACTGTGGTTCCAGCCCAGTAAAATGAATAATGCCAGTCTGTCCTACAAATGTGTGAGATGTGATGGACACCACCTTTTAAATACTTAACATACTGTGGTTACCTCTTTCACAATTTAGTTCATTGAGATTATAGCAGGCAAAGTACTAGCATCTCTTTCTTATAGTAAACATTGCTTTTATGCCAGAGAATTTTTAACACTGAGAATGAAGACCGGATTCTGAGTTTTGGCAAGAAAGTGCCAATCCTGGCAGCATCAAGTGCAAAATGAAATCCAGCCCAAGACTCGGTTCCAGTCTATCACAAGACATGCATGTAGAATGTGTGAGCACACACAAACCCCACACTCTTGTACAATTATGAATTTCCAGTTAACCCAACCAGTGTATTTGAGGGTGTGAATTCTAAATCTATGTAGACACACGCCACACAGATGACTATGTGTAGGATTCAGGCACTGGATTCTGCTTGCACCTGGTAGCAGCACAAATTGTTGTGCCATAGCGCTGTAATAGAACTGATGTTCCTTTTTGATATTTAAGGTAGGTTATAGGTTACCTTGATGCATGTAGGTCTCCTTTTTATAGGTAACTTAATTGGTAACTGGAGGCTTACATGCTGACAGTTGTAGTCAGTAACTGATATTTTGGCTGATTCTGTCAGACCTATGACAATTACCACCTTCCCCAACACATACCCCAGAGGGGACTGGGCAGTCTAATGGTCTGGAATCCCTACAGATTTTATTTTTTCTCCAGCCGTCTGGAGGTGGTGGTGTTTTTTTTTTTTTTTTTTTGTTTTTTCTGTCCACCCTGGCCATTGGACCTTACTCTTATTCTATGTTAATTAATATTGACTTATTTTATTTTCTTACTGTGTCTTTTATTTTTCTATTCTTCATTATGTAAAGCACTTTGAGCTACTTTTTGTATGAAAATGTGCTATATAAATAAATGTTTTTGTTATCTAACTTTTTGAAGCTTTCTGAAATCTGTTTCACTGAGAGACTCAAGTCCTGTCTTAACCCAGAGATCTATAAAACTCATTTCTCTGACTCTTGTGTGCATACTGTCTCTGTCTCATCAGTTCCTTGATTTTTAATAGTTTGTCTCCTTTGCATCTATGTAATTATAACTCCATTATTGCTTATCACTCACTGTAACTTACTACAGTCTATCAATTTATAAGTGAGCGAATACATGGACTACTTTGATACTTTTTATGCAAATGCTTGTTTCTAAATTTAGAATACAAAGCTAATTTTCTTTTTAAATTTTAATATTTCCTTCTGCATAATTATACATGTACAGCTATCAGGTTGCTTGTTATTAGTATAAATATATTTCCTGTGAGTTTAATCAGACTTTTTTTGTCTCCTTTTTTTGCCCTATTAAGGGTGTTCATTGTTTTAAAAATAGAAAGACAAAGTGCGACTGTAAACGTTAAAGAAAAATTTAAAGGATAAATTAGGCTAGGGTTCCCAGAACTGCAGTAGCTAGAGGTTTTTGTTCCAACTGAACTCTTAATTAAAAGCTAGTTCTTGCTGTAAAAAGTTTATTTTAATTGGTCTGTATGCCCTGGTCCTTGGTTCACAATTAGCAAAATTATTAAATTCAGTGTCCACAAGGATGCAAAATCTACAATAAAAATCTTAGCGCAGTTATTGCTTTTGGAGCACAGGTGTGTCTTCTGCCATTGCCAGAAAACAAAGGTATCATTAGAGCAAGTGATGTGTGGCTGTAGTATGTGCTCATTAAGTATCTGCTTAATTGTAGCATTTTTAAATATAAACTGAGGAATTCATCTGAGTTAAATTATTTCCATGTAAATTTGTTTGTTGTGGCTTTTTCCCCCCTCTAAGTGAAATGTTTATCTAACTGGCAATATATCTTCTCTTTATAATCTTAGGTACATCTCCTTAGAGAGACATGTTGGTACAGTTCATGTTCTTTGTGTTTACAGGTACTCTGGTACTCAGTCACCTAGGATCTGTAACAGTATAGAAATAATTTTTGCCATATCCAATGTTATGCTTTGGTTCATTCTTCTCCAAGGCCTCTTCCTACTAGCCTCAATTTTGTTTAACACAAAGGTAGAATTTCAAAAATAGCATGCTATTGTAGTGTTAAAAATATCTGTTCATTGACTGTGCATCCACAGCAATTTTAATGTCTGATGAATGTGTGTAATGGGGTACTTGTATTTTATTTGACCACCATGGACCTGTGTACTTTTCAAAACGTAGCGAGGGGAATATCGTAATAATGTTTGAAGTGGTAAAGTAGGTTCCGTGTAGTAATGTGTTTTAAGAATCATTTCTGTATTTTTTTAGTCATTTTTGTGGAGTTAGTATATCGTCATTTGCCTGAGACACTTGCTTTGTTAATTTGAAGTTGTTTTTTATATAAAAAAAAAAAAAAAAAAAAAAAAAAAAAGTCTACCTCTGCCCAAGTGTCTTGCAGTTGCAGCAGCCAATAGCACAACAGCTCTAACATAAAATAAAAGCCTTGAAACTTACTGAATGTTTTCTTTTTGAAGAAGAAATCTGTTTCACAATATATTTCTTCTGTGTTTTGGAAAGAAATTTACGCAAACTAAATGAAACTGGAAATCTTACTGTAGAGGAGCTAGTTCATTCACTGGGACAGTGTGGATGAAGTTTTCTTTTAAGCAGTAAAATATGATATATGGTACAGTTTTACCAGAAAGTGCCTGAGGTAGGAAATGGCCAACTGTCTGGAAATGTGGGTCTAGCCGCATCACTCTATCATTCTAAATAACTGAAATAGGTGTATAAATTCAATCCAAGATATGACGAAAAATTGTATGTCTCAGCTCTCTTTCAACCCCTTCATAAAATAAGACTTTTCAAGATATAGTGATTAGTGCTTAGATTGAATGTCAATAGCCCAGTAAAGTATATAACACTGCGACAATGTGTTTTAGGAGATTCATTGCAATTCAAGTTAGATCTTTCTACAGTAAGATCTTGTTGTAATGAATAATTAGACAAGTATTTGCACTGCAACTATACAAAGTCAATCTGTTTTATTTAATTTGTTTTTTTAAATATCTGTTTGGTTCATACTGCGAAGATGGTATCTTCTGTTTAATTGTTTAGGAAATTGTCCAACGAACTAAATGTTCGGTGATGACTGAAAGCTTGTCAGTAATTTGCATAGCATACTGTGCCTTTGTTTTCCACCAGCAATAATAGCAAGACTCTCTCTCTATAGCAAAGGCTTTTTTATTGGTAGCCATTGTTGAACATTTCCCACATGTGCACAACTGGTTTCCGTGAGCATTACAGCACCTACAGGCTATAAATATTCCTCATTCTGTGTCTCTGCTTAAACACCTCTTTGTTCTCTGTCCTCAATCTGTTGCAGCAACTCCTCACCAGTGTATTCTGGCTTATAAAGGTAAGGCTGACTGTTACTTGAGCATCGGAACATATAACTGAGAACTGCTTAGGGAAAACAATTACCCAGTAAAAAGTATAGCTGAACTTGCAGAATGCTATCAAATCATTTAATTTATATTTTAAAAGGAAGATTTTCTATTTAACACTGGGGTTGAAAGAGAATTGTCCTAATATAGTGATAACAGAATCAACTACACTTTGTGTCAGTAAAAGCATTTTGGATGCAAATATTAATATGTGCACAATCTTGGAGATGAGCGATTCCTCATGATACCAAGCTATTCAACTCTTATACTGTCTATAAGGTTGTTACATGTACAGTACAATGAAATTCTTACTAATTAGCTAATCATCATGCAACCTGTTACTCTCCATCACCATAAGGCAGTATTAACAACATTACTTTGAAACTGTCTTACCTTAAAAGTCTCAGCAATGTTTATAATAGTTCCTTTCCACTTTAATTTTCTTTCTGGTGACATTTCTTAAGGCTTACAAGTCTAATACTGTCACACTCTTTAACGTAACACAGAATAAATCCTACAGAACACTGCTATGGGTGTGTTTGCTAACTGCCCATGAGCCTCTTTATACCCTATGCTAAAAAAATCCTCAAATTGTATGTATTTATTTATTCTTAAACTCTTCTACTTGCATTTTACCAAAAGATGAAAGGCTTAAAATGGTGAGTAAAATAAAGTACAAATTAACTAAATGACATATACCTTTTTATATGTCATTAAGGAGACATAAAAGGAGATTTCAAATTTACCAGTTGCATAAAACTATTGGTAAAGTACTAGTTCGAGCATTGTTAGATTAATAAAAGTTGTGGTAACAATATTTCAAGGAAAGAGATTTTACATCAGAAGCTGGGTACCCTCATGTCACCTACTTCCATTTCATGGCAATTTTGCAAAATCATTTGGTTTTGGGTGGTAATTACATTACTTTGGTTCATAATACATTTTGTTAACACTAGATTTGTTTAAAGTTACAGCTTCTACTACTATTATGCATTTTTAAAAATCTTCAGCTATTTTGTGGTCCCCAGTTTCAAAATAGAGCTAAACTAATTTTGAGGTTACTGGGGATGGTATTAAATTTTTGAGCAAGGTGGTGTTATGCACACTTCTGAAGTGAACTTGTCTTTAAGGGAAAAAAAATAAAAAATACACATTGTTTCAGTAAGCCAGTTCATAATTGTATTAAGTACTCCCATGACAGTATTTTCATATGCAATTTCCTTGCCAAACAGGAGACTTAACCGTATAAATGAGTATACTTAAAGTTAGTAAGGTAAGTCTTGAACTGGTTAAAGTTGTAGCAATGGACTGAAACTGAATGAACTGTGATAACTGAGGACTGCAATAACTGTGGACTTGCCTTATAGTGGGGAAGCAGTCAGTTTAATTTTGCATTAAGTAATCTGGTGCAAATATTTTCCAGTGGTCTCTAGTATGCAAGATTTGATCTGAAAATAAGGCATCCAAACAGTGAAGTCTTTGTTGTTTTGATGATGTAATTTTTAATCTGGTTTTCCATTCAATATTGTCCCAGTAAAGGTGAATAATAATTTATTTTAATCCTGTGGCTGTCTGTGATAGGTGATTGAAATTTTGAAGTCCAGTTTGATTTAAGTGGAATGTATGGCAAAAATGTTGCAACCCAAGGCTTTTTTTTTTAAAACTATCTGGCCAAGGGTATATTCTCAGCCTAAAAGCTAAAAGGGATATATGTGGCCTACAGTTTTTGAACCAGAATAGATTATGTAAAATACAGGATACTCTAATTATTTGCATTGTTGGTTTCAGCAAAGAGGACAATGAAAAATGTCATTTTGAAGTTTCTGAAGAAATGTCTAAAGTGGAGGATTTGAAGGTAAGAAGTTTGTTCCTACAGGCTGTTCTACGAAATATTATTAGCATAGAAGTATCCTCTTTCTACCGACAGTAGTACATTGTAAAACTTTGGGATAAGGGTGGAGGTGGTACGTTTTTACATTTTTTCTTTGTATTTAGAATGTTTATAGTATGGTGTTGTATTAATAGTCTTGTGGTCTTGGTATAGTGTACTACTGTCGGTAGTCTTTGGAAGAACAGTTAGGAAGAATCGTGTTGTACTGTGTATAACAACCATGAATATGACAGTTGCAGCAATATGATGGTGCTGTATGAGGTTTGCCATTTTGAAACTGATATGAACTAAAGACTAAATTAAGATTTTTTTTTTTCTGTTCCCTCAATTTCTGAGGTGTAGATTGAATTCAAAGTGTGTCAAACTTGCTGAATTTAAGAAGTCAATCTTATTCTGGTTAACAAGTTCAATTGTGGTGCTGTTTTAATGGCTTCTTATTTTTCTTAAGTTGTGGAAATCAGTTTTTATATTCTGAGATCGATGGGGTGGGGGAAGCTCCTAAAGAGCTTAAAATAAGGTTCGTCTGTAGTGAGCAGTGATCAAACTACAAGAAGCAGAAATTCAAGGCAAAGTGTTCAGACTGATGCAAATTGATTTAAGCATGAAAAGCTATATTTGAGAATAGGCTATATGCACACTGTAGTGCTGACATACTTCCAGTGAAATTTCAAGCAGCTCAGTCACTTCTGTTGTCCATACAGCAGTTGTGATTTTTGTTTAGTGGCAAGAATGTCTGAGAAAAAGCCTAACTTTCAGCATACACAACTGCACAGCTAAACATTGTTTACCTTCCAGTAAGCAGAACTAGGTACTTTGTTTTCATATATTCAGTGTGGAAGCCCAGTCTGAATGGATTGTCACTATCCAGAGAGACTGCTTTATGGTTAGTCCCAATAGAGTCTTTAGCCAGCATTTTATAAAGGATTTTTCTGAGACTGGGTGGTGACTGTTAAATAAAGGAATGGTCCCTGCATTGTTTAAGTGAAATGATTTCTCTGTTTTACTTGAATACCGGGGGTTTGAGAGAGGAGAAAGCGGCCAATGAAGGTCGACATATTGGATTAGTATGGCAAAATCTTTGAGGACCACAAATATGCTTTTGGCTCCAGCTTCAGCAGTTGCTAACCTAGCACTTGATGAAAACCTCTCTTAGAGAGGAGATGCTCCTACTGAGGAAACTAACTGAGACCCTTACAATGAAGCAGCGGTTTGGCATTCACCATTTTGCTAGCTCAGAGAGACACATTTGCTTTTTTACAAGGTAAAATGTCCAGCAGACTTGTGTATTGTAGCATCAATGCTGAGCACCACAATGGATGGATTCTCTGCCCTTTACATAGGTCTTTGAGGTGGCTTACTATATTTAAAAGGTCTCTTTAGAGTTGCTGTTTTTATGGGCGCTCCTGCTATAGATTATGTAGTGCCGGCTCATTCTTTTGGTGACTCAACCCTGCCTGATATAATTTATCCAGCAAATTGCATAGTCTTGACTCTTCCCAGCAGCCACTTCCAACTCTTTGCATTGGCGCACAATCTTGTTGAAATGGAGGGGTGGTCTTCTCTGCTGCTTCAGTCGTGCAGCCGGTGACAAGAACACACCAGTAGGGGTTGGGAGCTATGTGTTGTCAAATGGGAAAGCAGGAATGTTGCATGATGCACTGGCAGGTGGCACAACCGGCAAGTTAAGTGCTGTTCTATGTAGCATGGTGTTCAATGCTTGTCCGCTGTAGGCAAGCAGGCAAACTTCCTTGTGCGGAGATGCAGATGTTCCAGTCTCTTTGCTGTTTTCCTTTACTGAACTAGCACTGAAAAATGCCAGGCCTGGATCTTAGCTTAGAGACTCTTCCTTCACCACAGCTTCACCATGCCCCTACGATCTACCTTGTCCTTTGCCTGCATATTTTTACCATTGGCCTTGCTTGTTACTGCTGACTTGGGGTCAGTGACAACTCAATCTGTGACACTTTTTCCTAGCTGCATGAGCCAGAAGCTCCATCAGTGTCCGCACACCCGTGCTAATGGACTTTTGGAGATGCAGAGGTGCCAGTTTCTCGGTTGTCTCCATCCCTGTACTGCTGCTGCTGCAAATGGCACTCCAGATTATGGATCTGAGTTATGAGACTCCCCAACACCTCCTTTGAAGAGTCAAGCAGGTTCGTTTTAGGTCTCCGGGGTACTGTTGATGGAATGGAAGTCCTCTCCATGTCCCGCTTCTATCACCAATGTAACATTGGTGCCAAGCATCACAATAGATGGATTCTCTACTCTTTACATGACAATTTGAGGTGGCTCGTAATCAATTAAGGACTGCTTCCACTTTTATAGGCGCACCTGCTATTGACGATGCAATACCAGTACATTCTTTTGCTGAATAAAGATTGACTAATTATTGAAATTCTGTTTGTGGTTTTTTTTTTTTTATTTTTTTTTTTTTTAAAGAAGCCTAATGTAATCACCTATTTTGTTTCATGCAGGTTCATATTAGACAAGTTTTTAAAATGTCTGGATCTTGCCTTCGTAATTATGGATGCAGTTTGAAACGTACAGTATAGTTTGATGCCCTTCTCCTTTTTAGCTCCTGACATTTGGCAAAGTGTATGAATAATGCGACTTGTGTCATTTACCATAAGTCTGGGTGTTTCTTGAAGCGATAGGATGAAAAATGCCATAGCTAGTCTGTTTTGATTTCAGCGTCAGAAGTGCAGCAGCTGGCTGACGCAGAATCCCAAAGAGAGTGAGCATATAGCCTTTTGGGTGTTGGTAAAGGTGGTGTTCCTAAGTGATCTGGTCTCAGGCTGATACTCTGATACCAATGGTTTAGATAAAAATGTAGCTAACATGTTCGCTAATCCATCAGGTGACACATTATGGTGGATGGATTAACAGCTGCATTAAAAAAAGAAATGGACCTGCACCAAAGCAAGTATAAAGATGAACAGTATTATATTACATATGCTTTCCATAGTACAAGCTAAGGGTGATTTTCTATTTGAAGATTTGAACTCCGTGTTACAAAAATGACATAGCAGCCCTAGAAAAAATAGAGTTACAGAAATAATGGGAAGATTATGGTAAATGAGCTATAAGGAGAAAGTCAACACCCTTAACCTTCACTTCAGGCAAACATTATCATTATAGATGTGCTTTAAGTTATGAAGGGAATTAGGGTAAATTCTAGAGATTTTACTTTAAAATTAGTTATTCAGCAAGAACTTGAGAGAGAGCATAGTTAAAGGTAACTTTTGTACAAATGGAAAGGAATTAATACCTAAAATGCCATGCAGTATCTATACTAATAAACGGCAAAGCCCTCACTCACTGACTGACTGACTGACTGACTGACTGACTGACTGACTCATCACTAATTCTCCAACTTCCCGTGTAGGTAAAAGGCTGAAATTTGGCAGGCTTATTCCTTACAGCTTCCTTACAAAAGTTGGGCAGGTTTCATTTCGAAATTCTACGCGTAATGGTCATAACTGGAAGCTGTTTTTCTCCATTTACTGTAATGGAGATGAGCTTGAAACCCGTGGGGGCGGAGTTTCGTCTGACATCATCACGCCTCCTACGTAATCACGCAGTATGTAGAAAACCAGGAAGAGGCCCAAAAAGCGCTTTAGAAAACATGCATTATATAATTGAGAAGGCAGCGAAACAATAAGAAGCGAGCGAGTAATATATACAACCATATTCATGAGTTCTGCTACTTCGGAAACAAAGCACAGTGTAAACCTACACTTTAAATTAAGTTCATAGACAGGCTGCCGCTGGCGTTTGTAATTTAGTGCCTGCCCATATAAGGCCGTCCGTCAGCGGCAATCCAATAG
>JANRMT010062789.1:38148429-38186474 GCA_026402145.1 Polypterus bichir lapradei | reverse complement strand
TATGACAGCAACACTCATCACTCATAACAGTGACAAAACAATTACATTGTCAATCATGTTACGTTATTAAAATGTATATATATAGATAGATATGACAACAACACTCATATCAATGACAAAACAATTACATTAACAATCAAGTTACGTTATTTTTTAAATTTTTCCTTTTTCATAACTTCTTTAACACAGTACTTCTCCGCTGCGAAGCGCGGGTATTTTGCTAGTAATATCTATATGTGGCAGACATTCAACGGTCTATATTTTGATTACTTGTCTTTGTTAAATTGTATAATGGTCTTTGTTTTTTCCTTCTGTGCACTTAAATGAAATCTGGGGGTACAGTACTGGAGCAGTGTGCTGGCAACCTGAAATCTTTTTAGCTGGTGTGGAATAATTTAAAAACAAAGCTATATCTTAAATGCTACAAAGTAAGGAGACCAGAGTTCACATCCCAGGGTCCACCCTGTGTGGAGTTTGCATGTTCTCCCTCTGTCTATGTAGGGATTATTTTGGGTGCTCTGATTTCCTCCAACAGTCTGAAAACGTTCAGGTTAGTTGAATTGGTGACCCTAAATTGACCCTAGTGGATGAATGTGTGTGTGTGTGTGTGTGTGTGTGTGTCTAGTGGGTAGTTGTCAGTGTGTTCACCCTGTCCAGAGATTGATACTGTTTTATACACCCTAATTGCTGGGTTAGGCTTTGGGCCTGCAAAACCCTGCTCAGGATTAAGTGAAATTAATATTGTCCTCTTGCAAATCTGAATTAGATTACATAGATTTGAAAATATTAAATTCTTTTGATAATTTAAAATGGTTGAAAAGGTTCAAATGCAATTTTGTAATGTCTTTTTAGATTACTGATGGGCCATCAAAGATTTATTTTCCTTACAAAGTTTTGAAATCTCTTGATCCAGATATTTATCGCAACATTGAGTTTGATGTTTGGCATGACAGCAGGAAAGGTAAGTTTTATGTCTGATTGTAATAATTCTAGCAGGCATTATTTAACAGAGTTTACTGTTAAGTTGGACATTCTGTCATGTCTGCGTGTTAAATTCAAATATTTCAGTCAGATTGGGCAATGAAATATATTGATGTGCCTTGTGGTAGTTTTTAAGACCCACATAGCACATTTATAAAAATAAAAAAAGCTGGTTTCTGATGCTTGCTGAAAACAGATGTAGCCTTTTAACTAAAGGTGCACTACCAAAACCTACTAGATGTTAATGGTGGTACCATGAAATGGGAATAGTTTACACTACTGGGTTTTTAATCAGTGGAGTATGAATGAACAGTATTTGAATATGTGTTATTTTCTGATGAGGTCTAAGTGTTGATGCCTTTTGATAATTTAGCAGTACCTGTATTAAAGACACAATCTTCAAATATTCAAGCTTTATTAATTACAAAGTGGCAAAACTTAATGTGAGTGTTAATTTTATCATTTGAAGGGATAACCAACCAACAGATGTGTTATTGGTAATGTTTGTAATGAGTGGTTTTATTGTATTTTGAAGCCTTTTAGACAGAACTGGTATTTGATGTTTGTAAATTCTTCACCTATGATAATCATTCCACATAAAACGGTACTTCTGGAAAAATCTCTCTGTGGATTCAAAACTGTTTTGATTTGTAAATTATCCCTAATTTGAAGTTTGTGTTTCTGCTGCCTATCATATTCTGTGGCTTCCGAGACTTTATTGAACAATTGAAGTTGTTCTTGGTAATGTTTTGCCTATCGTTTTGTGAAAACAAAATTGGCTAATTTGACTACTCCATTTAGTGCTGACTTTCCTTAGTATTAAAGAGAGAGACATGCATTCAGGAAGTGATCTGCTGTTGAGAATTAAGATTTTAATCAAGAATTGTCTGTCTATTCCGGAGAGGAGAAATTTTGAATTAATGCTAATGGTTTAGTTTCAAGCATAAATTTTAGCTCTTTAATTTGGAATAGATCATATGTTTTTAGCATAAGAGAACCAGAATTCACATTTATAATTTTAAAAAAAAAAATCTACCTTTTATTTCTTCCAGCAGATAATCAGTGAATTTTTTTCATACAGTATTTGAATTCTGAATTTCAGTATGAATTCTGTATTTCATACAGAATTTCATCACAGATCACTTTAACAAATGGACAAAAGTACCAATAGGTTTACAACAACATGGTTTTTGCAAATTGATGCTCTTATACATTTATATAATATATAAATGATTAAAAAAATAGCTAAAAAAAGTCCAAGGCAAGTATATACCTAGGATGACTGCTGCCTGGAAAGTAATGCCATTTGTGTAAATATTTAAAAATGTCGTCAATGTAGCATTCTCAAAGAACAAAGCTTTATTCTTTTCAAAAGTGGCTCAGGCAGGTTTAGGTTAGAGTAAATTTAAAATGTTTGACCTTCCCATTGTAGCATAATGATTTTGTCTTATTGCTCAAATTTTTCAAGTATAGTGGGGTCATCCAGAGTACTATTACTCGAGGGAATAGAAAGCTTGCTAGCCTATTGCTTCTTCAGATCAAGTTCACATATTAACCTGTGATCTGTGAGATGCTAGACACTGAAATTTATGATAACTTGCATTTTACACCTGAGCAAGGGTATTTAGTCAATGTTAAAACCTTGGATCACAACTTATGTAGTGATTCTTTATTTCTGTAATTTAATACAGCAGCTTCAAACACAAGTGCTTTGCCAGATGTTTGCTAATTGTAAAGTTGGACTCGAAATTGAAATGATGTTGCGATTACTACCACAGAGAAATACGTCGAATGAGAGAATTATCTCTGAATTGTGGGTTAGTTACAACAAAAACTAAGTTGGAAAAGTATGACACTTTTTTTGTGGAATAGAAGGCTGAATTATCACTAATGACTCCTACAGTGGGCTTTATGAAAGGCAATCTGTTATACTTTCAGAATTTTTTTTGACCAACATTGTCTTTAAAAATAGTTGATCCAAGAAATTGTTTAGGCATTTTAAGAGCTTAGCCCAAACACCAGTAAGTATAATTTTCGGAGTACTAGTGATTTATCTAGTCATGAGCATACACCTGCTTGCTACTCCACAAATTAACTGAGATGATGGACATCTCAAAGTGCATTTGGTAGTAGGATTCTGTACTTGCTTTTAGTAATTTTCATTTGTGAAATGACTGCTCACAACTGTATGTGCTATGGAAAAAATGATGCCATGTGCTGACTTCCAAAGCCTTGGAGAGAAATATATGGTCTATGGAAATTCAGTAAAGATATTTTGTAAGTTTGTTTGTAGGTTCAGTATTGCTTCCAGTTGTGAGAATTTTGGAACATTAACCACCAAAGGAGGAAAAAAAAGTCTGAAGTCCTGAAAGAGATTCAAATTCATTACAAAGGATGATAAGTCAAGTTGCATATCTGGCAAAATCCTCTGTTCATTCTGATCACTTTACAGTTAAAATTGGGAAGATGAACAGATGTTCAACTGACTCCTTGTGAAATTTTGAACAATGGGAGGAAAAGTGTAATTGTAACAAAAATTAAATCTGCTCACCTGGAGAACTACAACTATTCTAGTCTTCTGACTTGGCAATAAAGCATTCGAAAAACACACATGTTGCCCAAAGGCGTTTATTGGAATACCACAATTGTTAAATGCATTTTAGAACTGTTCTCATCAAATGCATAGGTTGAAGTACAGGAATAATGGGTTTTCTGCTCTCAGATACAACAACTCTCCATTTTAGACATTCCCCTTTCACATTGTAAACCACACTTTTCCTGTGGGTTTGTGTACAAATCCAAAGTCGCACCTTCAGGTGTGACACCACTGCCATCCAGTTCCGTCTCTGATATGTTGAACCATGTGCAAACTGAAATTCTTTATAAACGTGCGTGTAAGACAGGCAGGCAAGCAGTTTAAAACATAAATGTACTTCTACATTTCTTTGGTTATTCGCATTGCAAAAGCTTGTGGTGTTTCTCCCTTCACCTGAGCAAAGCACCTGAAATAAGCCAGTTTATTGCCCTGTCTATCTGAAGCCTGAAGTCTTTTACTATACTGGTTCATATTAACTTTTTTAGGTGAGGATTCCTGTTTATACAAAACTGAATGGCAATTATAAAATTTTCTATTTGTAATTGCCGTGTGACAGGTTGATTTATGGGCTATTGCTACATGCTTTCTGCTGACTGGTTAGAGTTGGGTATTACCCGACATAGGAATGTAGAATCCAATCGAGAAAATGGACAGAATCCTTTTTTCTGTGTTCAACTGTGAAATTGTGCTACTTTTACATGTACGTGTGTGTGTGAGAGATATGTTTCTCTTGGATACTTTTATTATTGGTTGTATGAGCGCTGGCATTTCGCGTTCCTGCTTTTCTTGGGGTTCATTTTTGTTTGTAGTATATAGACTTTGGAAAATAAAGGATAGACGTTATGTATGTAAAAGATAGTTTGGGAGCCGACATTGACATCCCTAAACATATTGACTTTGTGGTTGATCAAAACACAACAACTTCTGTAGTGCTCCAAAAATCCGTGCCATTCAGTTTACTAATTTTAATTTATTTTGACTTTTTTTTTTTTTTTAGTATCCACATGGTCAAAGACTACACGTAAAAATAACCTGTATAAATTACACAATGAAAGTGAGCTCCGAAGTTGAATTACAAGGATTCAGGGATATAATTGTGCTATGTGGAGTACCAGGTTAAAACAATTAATAATAATAATAATACTAATAAATACATTTTATTTATATAGCACCTTTCCCATGCTCAAGGCACTTCACAGAGTTTAAGATAGAACAGCAGGGTATACAGTATATAGCATTGTACAAACCAGATAAATAAAGAATTAAGACAGTAAATTCAGAGAAAAAGCCTAACGGACAACATAATTGGTGGTATAGCACACACACACGTTACATGAGCATCTTGACAGAGAAGTAAACTGAACGAAGGGTAATAGTCAAGTAGAGCTAAAAGCCTTCCTGAACAGATGAGTTTTGAGTTGTGTGTTTTTTTTTTTTTTTGTTTTTTTTTAAATTCATGGAGTCAACTGACCTGATTAATTTCAGTAGGTCATTCCAGAGTCTGGGCGCTATGCTGCTGAAGGCCCTGTCACCCATGGAGTGTAGATTAGTGTGGGGCACAACAAGATTGCCAGAATCGGAGGACCTTAGTGGGCGGACAGGCACATAGTGATGGAGAATATCACTGATGTAGTTTGGCGCAAGGTCGTTTAAGGCTTTGTAGGTTATTAGTAGGATTTTATATTCGATTCTGTAAGACACATGTAGCCAGTGAAGGCGAAGCAGGATGGGTGTTGTGTGCTCGCTGCTGCTGGTTCGAGTAAGGACTCTTGCAGCTCAGTTTTGAATAAGCTGGAGCTATGATATAAGATTAGAAGGGGCACCTGCCAGTAGGGAATTACAATAATTGATGCAGGATGTGATTAAAAGCATGGACAAGTTTCTCAGCATTAGAAGAGGAGAGGAAGGAGCGAACACGGGATATATTACGGAGTTGCAAGTAAAAGTTTCTTAACACTAGAATTACCAGAGCCTACAAAAAACTCGTAGATCCGTCCCATCTTAAATCGCTTCGCACCTCTCCATCAACGTCTTTTGTCCTTTTAAATCTATACTAATAAAAGGCAAAGCCCTCACTGACTCACTCACTCACTAATTCTCCAACTTCCCGTGTAGGTAGAAAGCTGAAATTTGGCAGGCTTATTCCTTACAGCTCACTTACAAAAGTTAAGCAGGTTTCATTTAGAAATTCTACGCGTAACGGTCAACAATGTCCGCCATGTTAAACTTTTATTCATGGCCCCATCTTCACAAAATTTGGTAGGCGGCTTCCCTGCGCTAACCGAAACCAATGTACATACTTATTTCGGTGGTATGACGCCACTGTCAGCCGCCATATTGAACTTTCCAATGTCACTAATTCTCCAACTTCCTGTCTAGATAGAAGGCTGAATTCAATTTGGTACTTATTTCGGTGATATGAAGCCACTGTCAGCCGCCATATTGAACTTTTTCAATTGTCTTTGTTACTTATGGGCCCATCTTCAAGAAATTTGGTACGCGGGTTCCCAACGCTAACTGAATCCTACTTACGTACATATATATGTCCATAGCCTGCAGCTCGGTCACCGTGTGAGGTGGCGTTGAGTCCCCCATCCCAACGCCTCCCACGTTGTTGGCTGCCTGCCTATATAAGGCCGTCTGTCGCTCCAGTCTCTACATTCCCTTCCTTGCTTCGCCACGGTATTCACGTCTCCCTGCTGATAACTACAGCCTTTTTATTTAATCCACGGCTTCTCCACTGTTTTGTTGTTCATTTATTACAATTGTAGTTATTGTGTAGGTATTTTCGACTTACTTTACATTATTCAGGTACCCATTTCCTTTATCATTCCAACCGTACCCCCATTAACATGTCTATCGAGGTGATCACCATCGATCAAAGAACTGTCACTTACCAAGTGGTTTCCATGCCCGGAGATGGCACCTGCCTTTTCCATTCTCTTTGTTACATATTGCGCGGCCATATCAGGCTCACTCTTGATATCCGGAGGAACATTGTGTCTTATGTATTGAATGACTGGGACAGGTTCAAGGTGTAGACTGATGACGGTACAGGAGATAATTATACTACACTGGAACACTAGAAGAGTGAAATGCTTAAATGTACCGAAATGGCCAAATATTTTACACCTTTGGACAACCGCCAATGCCTCTTAAACATCTTTAGATTCACAGGTGACGATTTCAGTAGTGGACACTTTGATGTTTAGAAATGTTTAAACTCTCAAAACCTGGATGTGAAGTTATCAATGAAACTGGTTGTATACTTACAACGCTTAACAGATGCCGAATGTCTCTTCAACACAAGTCCTACAAATACTGTCGTAATTGAAACAAACAATGAAACTCGAACCGATTATGACAGCAGCAATCCAAGCTGTGAGATTTGAAACAAGATTACTGTTCACATGGCCAACTGTACGTTGCATGCTCAAGAGTAAGCTCCGCGCACAGCTACAGCTTGGTCATATTACAACTGGAGGGCCGAACTGACAACGTGGCATACAAAGAGATCCTTAACAAATAATTATTGGTATATTTTCCCTCAGTTTAAAAAGGTTTAATTGTCGTCTTCTTAATAAAAAATTTTAAGGCAGTACTTCGCCGCTGCGAAGCGCGGGTATTTTGCTAGTGTGTTGATAAGCAGCAAGAAGCCTGCTATCATATCCCCCACCGGCGCACAGTTTTCTTAGCTCAAGTCTGTTTACCTGCCTGTCAGTTCCTTGGAGTTGTATAGAGTGAGAAGTCAAGCAAAATCACACCTTTTATAAATACTATATCGTTATTTGGAACACATGCATTTCATGTGTGTTCTGTGTCTACAACAATCTATGTACAGTAAACGCATCGTTAAAACAAATGTTTTTCATGTTTTAGTAATTGACAAAATGTAGACGTGAAGTGTATAATATGTTGAGCCTGATTTCCAAATATCAAATAAACACTTTCACAAAAGGTACAAATATAACAGAACAAGTGTGCTTCTATTCAAGAATATAACTGCAGGGTGCGACATTGACACGCATTTACTACGACCGCTTTGGTGGTTCAGTGGTATCAACTGTTGACTGGTAATCAAAACCTTTACGGGTTCGATCCTGGACGAGTCCATTTTGAGAAGTGAACTGCTCTTTATTCGTACTGTTTTACAATAAAAACATACATTTGATTTCGGTTTGTAACAGCCGGTGTAAATGTATGATACTCGTAAAGGTTAGCGCTTTTTTCAGTTTTATTCTCTGTCGCGTTCACGATCCTAAACCCTCCCCATCTGAGACTGCTGTTTTCACATAGACGCGCTATAGCTCTACTCTCTCCTTGTGACTTTACAATGTAGGAAGTAAGTAAATACGGCAGCTTCCACCTGCAGCTATAGACTCTTCCACGCTAGTGTTTAGATCTGGACAGTGCATGTGCCCCAAGAAAAGTTGACCTGAATTCTCGTAGGATCGCGAACGCGACTGAGAGAATAAAAACAAAGCTAACCTTTACAAGTATTGTACATTTATACCGGCCGTTACAGACTGAAATCAAATGTATGTTTTTATTCTAAAAAAAAATGGATAGATACTTTATTAATCCCAAGGGGAAATTCACATACTCCAGCAGCAGCATACTGATAAAGAACAATATTAAATTAAACAGTGATAACAATGAAGGTATAACAGACGGACAATAATTTTGTATAATATTAACGCTTACACCCCCTGGTGGAATTGAAGAGTCGCATAGTGTGGGGGAGGAATGAGTCTGTCACTGAAGCTGCTTCTCTGTCTGGAGATTATCCTGTTCAGTGGATTTTCCATTATTGACAGGAGCCTGCTCAGTGCCCATCGCTATGCCATGGATGTCAAACTGTCCATCTCTGTGCCTACAATAGAGCCTGCCTTCCTCACCAGTTTGTCCGGGTGTGAGGCATCCCTCTTCTTTATGCTGCCTCCCCAGCACACCACTGTATAGAAGAGGGCACTCGCCACAACTGTCTGATAGAACATTTGCAGCATCTTATTGCAAATGTTGAAGGACACCAGCCTTCTAAGGAAGTTGGCTTTGTCCTTTCTTACACAGAGCTTCAGTATTAGCAGTCCAGTCCAATTTATCATCCAGCTGTACTCCCAGGTATTTATGTCTGCACCCTCTGCACACAATCGCCTCTGATCATGGGGTCCATGAGGGGCCTGGGCCTCCTAAAATCCACCACCAGCTCCTTGGTTTTGCTGGTGTTCATTTGTAGGTGGTTTGAGTCGCACCATTTAACAAAGTCCTAGATTCGTTTCCTATACTCCTCCTCCTGCCCACTACTGATGCAGCCCACGATCCATGCTATCAGGTATGAATCTACTGTACTCCCATCTCTGTCAGCTTGTCCCTAAGGAGCAGAGGTTGGATGGTGTTGAAGGCGCAGTAGTAAGAATAAAAGCAGTTTAAAACTTCACAAGTCCGTTTTGAGAAGCGATTACCAGTCAACAGTTGATACCATTGCGCCACCGAAGAGGTCGTAGTAAATGCGTGTCAATGTCGCACCCTAACACGGGTTCTTTTTCTGCAGTTGTATTCTTGAATAGAAGCGCACTTGTTCTGTTTGTACCTTTTGTGAAAGTGTTTATTTGATATTTGGAAATCAGGCTTAACAAATTATACAATTCAAGTCTACATTTTGTCAATTATTACTAAAACATGAGAAACGTTTGTTTTAACTATGTGTTTACTGTACATAGATTGTTGTAGACACAGAACACACATGAAATTCATGCGTTCCAAATAACGATATAGTATTTATAAAAGGTGTGATTTTTGCTTGACTTCTCACTCTATACAACTCCAAGCAACTAACACGCAGGTAAACAGACTTGAGCTGAGAAAACTGTGTGCCATTGTGGGATGTGATAGCAGGCTGCTTGCTGCTTATCAACACATCCATCCATCCATTATCCAACTCGCTACATCCTAACTACAGGGTCACGGGGTTCTGCTGGAGCCAGTCCCAGCCAAAACAGGGCACAAGGCAAGAAACAAACCCTGGACAGGGCTTCAGCCCACCGCAGGGCACACGCACACACTAGGGACAATTTAGGATCACCAGTGCACCTAACCTGCATGTCTTTGAACTGTGGGAGGAAACCGGAGTACCCAGAGGAAACCCACGCAAACATGGGGAGAACGTGCAAACTCCACGCAGGGAGGACCCGGGAAGCGAACCTGGGACTCCCAACTGTGAGGCAGCAGCAGCGCTACCCACTGCGCCACCGTGCCGCCGCCTTATCAACACATTTAAAGGACAAAAGACGCTAATGGAGAGATGCAAAGCGATTTTAAGGTGGGATGGATGTACGAGTTTTTTTCGTAAGCTCTGGTAATTCTAGTGTTAATGTGGTTTATGTGGGCGGAATAAGAAAGGGAGGAATCAAAAATGACACCAAGAATCTTTGCAGTAGAGGCAGGTCTGATGAGATCACCGCCAAGATGGACTCGGAAGGAGCTCATTTTATTGAGTTGCACTTTAGTCCCAACTTGGAGGAGGTCAGTTTTGTTGCAATTTAATTTTAGAGTTTTGCTCCATCCAGGTATTAATTTCACTGAGGCAGGTTGTGAGCTGAGAAAGCACTGATGAAGTTCCACTTTTAACACTGAAATAAAGTTGAGTATTTTCTGCATAAAAATGATAACCCAGTCCAAACCTACGAATAATATGGCCAAGGGGAAGCATATAAATACAGAAGAGAAGAGGGCCGAGGACAGAGCCCTGAGGAACTCCTTGTGTGACTGGCGCCGAGCTGGATCTGCTGTTGCCAAGACTAACAAACTCTTTCCTATCAGTTAGATAGGACTTGAACCACTGGAGGGCAGTGCCAGAGATACCCAGCATGTTCTCCACTCTGGACAGTAGAATGTCTTGTCTGACAGTGTCAAATGCCGCACTGAGGTCTAATAGAATTACTATGCTGATTTGTCCAGAGTCTGCTGCCATAAGCAAATCATTGGTTACCGGTAGCAGAGCAGTTTCACGGCTGTGCTGCACCCTGAAAACAGACTGAAAGGGTTCCATCAAATTATTATAAGATAAGTAGTTGATGAGTTGGGAAGCTACAGCACGCTCAAGAACTTTTGACAGAAAAGGTAAGTGGGGAAATAGGCCGAAAGTTGTTAAGATTGTCAGCATCAAGACCAGACTTTTTTAACATTGGGGTTACAGAAGTGATTTTAAAAGTGAGCAGTACAGAGCCAGTGTCAAGGGATGAGTTTGTTATTGTTGTAACAGGATAATGGCATGAAAGCAGGATTTAAGTAGTGTGCTGGGGATGGGGTCCAGTACACAAGTAGTCTGCCTCATTTTACAAAGCAGGTTGTTAACAAACACAGATATGACTGGTGAGAACTTAGGGAAGGAGCTGGATGGAGTGGGGAAAATGGGGAGAGATATAAACAGATGATGTATTTATATTAGTTGTATTATTTAGATCTTTAATTTTGTTACAGAAAAAGTGGAGGAATTCCTCACAGACTAAAAGAGGTAGTTGGGCCAGATGCGGGTTTGATTAGTTTATTAACTACAGAAAACAAAACCCTTGGGTTATCGTGGCCACTTTCTATTACTCTGCCATGATGGGTGTTCTTGGCAGCAGTTAGTGCTTCTCTGTAAGCTCTTTGGTGGTCAGAGAAAGCCTGGATGTGCACTTTGAGGCCAGTCTTGCTTGACATTCTCTCAAGGCGTCGGCCAGCTGCTTTCATAGATTGCAATTCTGAATTCTACCATGGAGCTGAACGCTTAAAAGAAATCTCCTTATGTTTTAATGGAGCTGTTTTATTTAATGCTGAATGAAGGGCTGTGTTTTATAGTGGTCAACAGGACTATCTAGTGTTGACGGAATAGGTGCAGACAGTAAAAGATCAGAAATGGATCCAGAAAGGATAGAAGGACAGATGGTTTTTAAGGTTTCTGTAAGAAATTTGTCGTTTACAGGTAAGAGGAGGAAAAGGCAGTGAGACAGTGAAAAGTACTGCTGTATGGTCAGTAAAGTATGGTCTGCTGTAAATGTTGGCAACAGATAGTCCAGAAGTAAAGATCAGATCCAATATATGACCACCAGAGTGGGTGGTAAAAATCAACATGTTGTGTCAAGTCAAAACAGTCCAATAAGGATAGGAATTCATTTCTCAGTTTAGATATAGTAATGTCAATATGGATGTTGAAATCATAGACAAGGATAATTCTCTGAGAATAAGAGCTTAGGTGGGTTAAAAGTTCATTCAGATCGGATAAGAAGGATTCATTGTATTTTGGAGGACGATAAAGAACACTGAGTGAGACGGGACTTGATTCCGTTATTAGTTTAAGAGCCAGGCACTCGACAGACAATGGACAGTCAATTGGGATTCGTTTGATGTGTAAATCTACTCTGACAATTCCTGCAAGTCCACTGCCTTGTCTTGAGCTGCAGGGTTCTGTGTGGAAAGTGAATCCAGGTGGTGTCGCCTCCATGAGAGATGTAAATTTGTTCGGTTTTTGCCAAGTCTCCGTTAAACACAGTCTATCAAGTTTGGTGTCAGTGATGAGTTCTGACAGCACCAATGCTTTGTCATTAAGAGATCTCGAATTAAACAATGCAATATTAGTAATATTAGGATGCAAAAACATCCTTGGAACTGCCTGGCTTCAGCTGGGTGAGAATACCTTCAGCCAGTAGTTTGTCATAATCATGCTAACATAGGCAAGAAAATTTGGATTGAAGCTTTTGGCTATGGGTGCTTTCAAGGCAATAAATCTACACAAGGCCTTTCCTAACTTTTGAAATTTAATTACAGGAATCAATAAGGTCTAGAAATGAGAACAGCAAAATTCTGTAATGTGGCGTGTTCTATGACCGCAAAGTAATTTGTGTTGTGCTTTATAATATGTCAGGAGAAATTTACATTTTTTAATTGGCTGAACTTGCACTTTTGAATGTTCAGTTTCCATACGACTAAGTTGGCTGCAGACTAAATTTCTTCAATTAATCTGAACTGAAAACAAGGGTACCCTGACCGTAAATTGATGGGTAAACTTTTTAAGCAAAACCAGGAAATGTGTGTACAAAAACAAAAGGGGGAAGCCTGGAAATCACTAATAGAAACCAAAGCCAAGATGTGAGACAGAAATGTAAGAACAAACTTTTTGAGCATAACCAAGGGATTCACGTAGAGAAACAAATGGTCAAGCCAGGAAATCACTAATAGAAACCGAAGGTAAGATGCAAGACATAAATCAAGGTTGAAAGAACAAGCAAGAGGTCAAAACAGAATGAAACACACAAGAATATTAAGAGCAGACATTTTATTTGATAGTTTTGGTATCTACAGATCTATTAAGGACTGTATCCAGCAGGAGGTGCTTTTTCTCCCCGGGATGTGTTTCTTGATGCAGAACTGACTAGAACCAATACTATGCCTTTTGTACCCATGGCAGAAAATAATTACAAGAGAGGAATATGGTACATCCTAGCCAAGGGGGAGAATGCTGACACACAGATGTCCCATTCAGTGAGAAATGTCTGTGGCATAGTCGTGCTGGATTCTTGTCATTATAAACACTCGCGTAATTTAGATATTCATAGAATTCATGTCAGATATGGCAGCCTGCCAGAAGCACTGGCAGGTTATTAATACCTTCACAGACTCTAGTTTTTTTTTTTTTTTTTTAAAACCATACTGGTCAAGCAGACTTCAGCACCTTTTAAAATAACCTGCTTGTGTCCTTCGTTTTCTGCCCATCTCCCTAACCTGACTTACAGCTGTCATTTGTCAATCTCCCTGGCAGCCTCTCTCAGCTGAATTGCATGACTTTGTGAAATAAATTTCACAAATTACATTTGGCACAAGTAACCTTGCTACAGTCCACCCTTTGACAGTTTAATTTGTGAATATTCTAAAAAATCATGTCTAATGTTCCTTGGAAATGGAGTGTACCTAATTCTTATGGTTAATTTAGCAAGTATACATGATCTGTTTACATATTACAGCTACAAATGACAAACATAACTAGTACATTTAACATATTCTAAGTGGATGGTGATCACTTAGTGAAAACTCTCGCAAGTGGTGTATTTGGAGACTTCCTTAATTTTTCTGCAGTGGTGAGTATATTCTTTCTCATTTTGTCATGGGCCCTGTCAGTGGGGACCATGACCTCACATTACATTATGAATCTATAAAACACCATAGTGGACTCATTTGGCACTTAACATTTTCTAACTAAAGTATGTGGATATATGTGCCCACCCTTTTTGGTGTCCGATCCCTTTTAATGAGTTATAATAGTTATGGCACAAATCAGATGCTGTTGTAGTATTTTAGATGTATTGCTAGGATTATTATCAATGGTCTTTACTAGTATTATTGAATATTTTTTTAGAGAGAAAACATTCCACTATACTCTATCCTACTCAACTTCACTTTGGGATGCTCTATTCCCCTTTTGGTTTACAATTCAATATAATTGGTTGTGATTTATGCATGTCTTCATACCCTTGTGCTGCTCTTATAATATTTTCAAATACTTTTTTTCTAAACTTACTATACATGACTTTTTCAACCCAGTGGTTTGTAAATGAGTCTTTTCTTGGTGGCTTTGTAGATCCCACTGAACAAATGTGTGGCTGGTACAGGAACTGAACAGGCCTTGCCATTACTGGAACAGAAACTAAACAGTCTGATTGCCATTACAGAGCAAATGAGTTGCAGACATGTTGACTTTTCCATTCAGCAGAGTAACACTTCATCTTGCATGTGATACAGCAGTCACTCGCGAGAGTCCTTGCATCCAACAGGTGCCATCTCATCTCTTTACTTAAGTGGCATTTCATAGTCTGTGTTGCAAATCCATAAACAGTTCTGCAACAAATGTGTTCACAACCATATTATGCCATCCGGTTTACTTAGCTGGGCTTACAATCTTGTTTTCTACTGTTCTTCCTGTCTGGGTAAGCAAGTTATTTCTTCACCAGCTATTAAGTATGTGCAGCAGACCAAGAGTCATTGGTACAGTACAGTCACTTTGAATCATCTTGAACACCACCTTTTCTTTGTTGATAAAACACCACCACTGAGTTACAGAGAGTTGAACAACCACTAAATTGAGTAGCCAAACTAAAATACTTGCTATACTAATAGGGTTAAAAAAGATGAAGGGTTGAGCAAATGCATAACATAAAACTTCGTATTGTGCATCATGAATGACAACTAAAGATAAACTAATATTGCAAGTTTACATTTTGAACCAGATTAGTGCAAATGTTTCCTATTTAGTATAACATACTAAATAAACACATTGCATCAGTTATCCATCACAGATGTCTTAAACTATAACAAGATGTTACATATTTCAACTTATGGGTGTATTTATTTTTATCTATAAAGCAATACCTTACAACAAACTGTAGCTTATCTTATCAAGATACAAATATGTTATTATTACAAAAGCACAGTTTCTAACATCTATCTTCATATAGCACATTTTCTGATGTACAACTGACTTGATGCTCAACCCATCTAAGTACATTATCACGGAGCACTAACCTTACAATATATTGATGTATACACAAAAGCTTCATAAAATTAACCACTAAGAGTTAAAAAATGAATGCACAATTTAGTTCTACAATACATTTCATTATTACTGAAGTAATAATAATAATCTTTTCCTGTACATTAAAGTATGTAAACCTTTTCTCTTACTGTATTGTATATGAAGACTGGAGTAGGAAAACAATCTTGCATGATGTTCTAATATTTCAGAGCTTGTTTGTGCCTCACACATTATATTTTGTATCAATTTGAACATTTTATTCTACAGAATGTCAAACCCTTACACTTGCACACTTAAGCCCAAACTTCCATATAAACTTGTTTTTTCATGCAGCTTGTATTGCTGGTATTCTGAGTGTTCCATCAATTGGTTCCATCAATTGGTGTTTGCGAATTTGGAGAAAAAGAACATCTATAGTTTTGAAGTTCTAAATCTTTAATGCTTATAATACTTAATTGAAATTCAGATCTTACAATTCCTAACTGACCACACTACAAGCTGTCCTGCAGTTTTTGCTGGCTTCACTAAAACTCAACAGGATCAGTAGGTCATTTCCTTATTTAACATTGCATCTGGTTTTTAAGCTTCATCAGTTACAGTTCAGGCCCACTGACTAGTATACAGGATGAATTACCAATTAATATTTATTATTTTAATTGCTGTAGCATTTCTAAAAATTCAAGTGTATTGTATTATCATGTCTGTAATTTGGATACAATCCCATATTACTATGTGTGATGTCCCCCGCCTTTGGGATCTGCTTCACTTTACTAATTAGTCGGGTAACACACAAAGAAGCACATACTTTTAATAGGCACAGACTTGCTTGCACATAATGACATATGAGTAGGGAATCTGCCACCCTAGACTCTGAACAAGATTCTTTAATCCTCTTTAGACCCCGTTATCAACCAAAATACTCTTCTTTCATTTCTAACTAGATTTTATCCTGCTTCATTCCCAAGTAGCTTACTTGGCTAAAGCAGATGTACTTTATTTCATTAAAACAGGACAACATGCAGCACACTGGAGAAAACTGTTCATGGACGACAGCCTTCACTGTCCCTCTAACAGTGTTCTCCTGTCTTTGCATTTTAGTTATACTCTTTTTTTTTTTTTTAATCCATCGTTCAACGAACTTGCACACTAATTGCCATTCATGCTTATATTTATCAGGTATAACAAACACCAAATAGCCTTTCAGGATGCAAGCTGGTGTTATCTTTGTCTAATTGGAAGCACATCCAGTTCAACTTCATGTGGCACTGGTCTCCAGTTGAAGGAGACTCCATGGTGAACCGAGTCAGCGGCAACAAAGAAGCAGCTTCTGTGGTGATCTAATTCTGCAGCAACAAAGGTTATATCCAATCATTGGGAAACCACATGGTACGATAGCACAGTGAGAAAGTATTCCCAGAAAAAAAGCTATTTAGTCACAGAGAATATACCAACTCAGCACAAAAAAAACATAAGCTTGAACCTTCACTTTACATTTCCAGTCAAAAGTGCTAACCGCAGCACCACCACATGCTCCACCGTAATAGTTCCTAAAGCACGCAGCCTCCACACACACACACATTGTGCACATTTTGATTCTTGCAAGAAATTATCTTCCTTGTCTTTCATCATTATCAGAAGAACATTTTTTCCTTAAAAATTGATCAAGGTTTGAAAGGAGAGATGTTTTGCACATTTATGACTAGTTTTAAACAAAAGCGGAGACATTTTTCATTTCACTAGTTTAACCCAATATTTAAGTTCAGATTTCTTTATGATGTGAGAAGTTTTAAATCCAGACTTATCCAATGGATACCTTCGTAGTGTATGGCCAGTACTCTCAGGAAGGTAACTTGGAGACATGCTTCTCATTGCAGGGTTAAAACCAATTTATTATTTGTTCTTTTTCCAGTTTAAGTCAGAGCTCTGTATATTTTAGCTTTATTTGTGTACACAATCTGCTGTTTCTTTTTTAACAATTGCTTATAGAGACAGTATAGTAGTATAAGCTTGTAATTTTAAGCAATACTTACCAGATAACTTCAATAGCTTCTTAGTTTCTGTGTGTTTTCGGTTTCCTTCAGGATGGCATAGTAACATTTTTCACACACGTTTCATGATACATTTTAGTATGCATTAACCTTTTCCCTTTAAAGCTTCAAAATGCTATAGGAATGACAGAGGGTGACAGCAACGGTTGCATAGCTTATGAACTGTGTTTTTAATGGGTGCATGAATCGGGTGTATTGGATTTATATCGGGCCGCAATTATGCTGATACTTAATGCCAATAGAGTTTTCTACAATTCTTTTAGTGAGTGCAATCGACTTTCTGAGCTTCATCGGCATTGAAGCTGTTCATTTTAAAGTGATTGACTGCCAGCCCTTGCTGCATGGGTGACTCATCTGTCAATAAGGTAACATAATGTATACCTGCTTGCACATTCCACATATATGCAAGCACCGACTCTTAGCATGCAGTTTCTTGTAATTTTTATAATGCATTATTTTCTAATGGTTAACAGTGTAACGTAACAGTGTTCCTCAGCATGGGGCTTATTTTCTAGCAGTCTTTGGACATCCTTAATGCAGCCAATTTTTTTTTTCCACAACTGCCTTCCCCCATCATATCACAGTGAAGATCCCAGTTCAACCTAAGTATATCTGCAGTTTTTTTTGTTGAACTAAGATGGATGTCATATGCCAGACTAGAATGTCTTTTACTTCTTCACTTTTCCTTATCCATTGGACCCCTCAGTCCTACATGCATACATGCAATATAAGAATACTGCTTCCCCAACATTTTATACCTAGCTTAAACCCACCAACTTATACCTGCGGGGAAACCAGCTCCCTCTAAGTGTTGCTAGGATGTCAAAATTGTCATGAAGCCATGGATTTCCAGGGACTATCCACAATAAGGCCGGTCCTTCTGGCGTTACAATTAAAGCAAGTGGCTACAGTATAAATCTGTATCCTGTCAACTACGCCAATTTGTATCCAGCAGGGGGTGCTGTTTCTCCCTGGGACCAGTTTCTTGATGCAGAACTGAAAAGAACCAGTACCATCCTTTTTATGCCCATGGCGGAAAATAATTACAAGAGAGAAATATGTTACAAAAAGATATGCATTTAAATTGCTTTAAAAGATAACATTAATTCCCAGAATATAATGCATAATCCTGTATACATACATATTCAGGCCAGAGAGAAGCAAAGGGACATCCCTGCCAAGTGGGAGAATGCTGGCACACAGATGTCTCATCCAGCAAGGAATGTTGGCGGCATAGTCTGACGCTTCTGATGTCGTGCTGCAGTCTCGTTATTATAAACACTCACATAATCACATCTTCATAGAATTAATGTCAGTTATGGATGACAACCAGAAGAACTGGCTGGTTATTAATACCTTCACAGACTTGTGTGGGGTGTGTGTTTGGTGTGTGTTTTTTTTTTTTTTAAAACAAAACATATTGGTCAAGCAGACATCTGCACCATCTTAAAATAAACTGTTTGTGTCCTTCACATGTTTTCTGCCCATCTCCTTAACCTAACTTAACACTAGAATTACTAGAGCTTACGAGAACTCGTAAATCCGGCCCACTTTAAATCTGTTCTCGCCTCTCTGTCCACGTCTTTTGTCCTGTAAATGTGCCGATTAAGACAAGCCGCAAGTAGCCTGCTGTTCCATCCCCCCACCGTCGCAGACCGTTCACAAAGTTCTCCCAGCTCATGCCTTGTTTGATTATTTTAGAGTGGAAATAATAGATTGTCATTTGGAACACATGCATTTCATGTGTGTTCCGTTTCTACAGTAATCTGTGGAAACATTGTTAAAACAGAAACTTTTTCATATTTTAGTAATAAATGTTACAAAATGTAGGCATAAACTCTCTAAAATGTGTGAAGCCTGAAGTCCAAAGACCAAATACACTTTCACGAAAGGTTCAAGGACGATACAACAGCTTCCGTAGCGTAGCGGATTTGCTGACTTATAATCAAGAGTCCCCGGTTCGATTCAGACTGCCTCCTATATTTTCCATTTTCAGTAGTGAGTTGCTCTTATTAATATTATACAGTGCTCACATACATTTGGTTTGCGCCTGTAACAGACTGTGTACATTTATAGTACTGTACTTATAAAAGTTACCAATTTTTTTTTTTTCACTTTTATTCTCAGTCACAATACATACTACCACCCTAGGGATCTGACACTGTTAGTTTTTATTTGAAACTGGGAATAACTGTAGATGTGAGTAGTGTTTTGAGGCAATGGAACTGGACGTTGTCTGATCTGGAGGGATAAAAGCTGACACACAAGAGCTGGTGAATCTGCCTTTGTATCTCACCGTCACTTTTTTTTTTTTTTTTTTTTTTTGAATTTATTTTTGAGTGCTCATGCAGAATTGGTATGCACCTTATGGTTTATGATGTCAAAAAAAAAAAAAAACACACATAGGTATATATGATATTTGGAATTATTCATTTTATGTCCTTTTATCAGGTCAGTTAGGCACTATATGCAATCATCAAATTCAAATGTTAACAGTTCTCACACACGCAAGGACAGTCCTTCCTCTCTATGCTGTGGTTTCTATTACACACCTGAAAGAGAGAGACAATATATGTGACATTTTGAAGAAATCATTTTATGACCTAAATAGTACTAATCAGAAAACACTGCACTAATACGATATTATTTGAAAACGAACAGCATCAGATCGAGTGTGAATTTATGCTGCCGTTGTTATTTGGAGTAAGATCAGGAGAGGTGGGGGTGGGGGGGGTATGTTAGAGTGTGATCGTCATTGAGAGAATAAAACTGAAAAAAGCTCACTTTTACAAGTACCATAAATGTATGCCCAATGTCCCATATATTTGTCTCTTTCTTTTTTTTTTCTCTGTGCTGCGTCAGGATCTCTCTCTCAGCTGAATTGTATGACTTTGTAAAATTTCACAAATTACATTTGGCACAAATAACCTTGCTACAGAGACACAAACCCTTAGCTTTCCTTTTATCCTGTTGTGTTGATAACAAACAGGTCACGACTTCTGAGGCTACATCACTAGAAACGCAAGGAAGAGGAGCTTATGACAGAAACTCAAAATGGCAATGATGTTGTTTAAGATGTTGCAAAAGCAAAACTTGCTCCTAAACCATTAAGAGTTCTGAGCAAACAACCAACCAACGAAATCCTCAAACTCAAACCTCAAATTCAAGCACAAAAGAGTAGTTTATAATCTATAACAAAACCACATGGAGAAATTCTCCTACTATTCTGGGTAGTATGGTGTTCTTTGTAATATGAAAAATCAGTAGAAGGGAACCCATATTGCGGTAAAGTGTCATCGGAATTTAATGGGTGTTCCAGGCAATTCACAAAACAGCGAAGCCGAACCTGTTCTCACCGTGATATCTTGCACTGACACCTGGTGGATTCCTCCATATTTACGTAAAGTACGCACGCAAGTATAAACAGTACAACGCTTGTGTAGCCGGAGCATCCGCTGCAGCATGCGTCACGTCGTGTGAAGTATAAAGACGGCCTAAGAGGTGATACGATTGAAGTGTTTAAAATTATGAAAGGAATTAGTACAGTGGATCGAGACTGTTATTTTAAAATGAGTTCATCAAGAACACAGGACACAGTTGGAAACTTGTTAAGGGTAAATTTCGCACAAACGTTAGGAAGTTTTTCTTTACACAAAGAACGACAGACACTTGGAATAAGCTGCCAAGTTGTGTGGTAGACAGTAAGACGTTAGGGACTTTCAAAACTCGACTTGATGTTTTTTTGGAAAAAATAAGTGGATAGGACTGGCGAGCTTTGTTGGGCTGAATGGCCTGTTGTCTAGAGTGTTGTTCCACCTCGGCACACATAAGAACAGTGAACTTAATTTATATACTTTAACATCAAAACCACAAAGATCCTTAAATAGATCTTAATAGAAGTTCTAGTCACGTTGTTCTTTGCTTTGGATTTCTGAGTACTAACATCTTTAGGCACCTTGTTGCTTTAGAATTATTTGAAGTAACTATTGTATAACCAATAAGAGAAGATTATGTATTTCCTCAGTTACCACTAAATACTTTGTATATTGAACAGATTTAATATTTTATGAGAGTTACCGTCCTTAACTTAAATGTGTATAGTACAAAATTGCTTGAATATTTACATTTTTATTTTTATTTTGGGGTCTATAATCTTGAATGTTATAGTTTTTATGTACAATATACAAATGTATGTAAAATGTTTTATTGAACTCGGTTTTTGAATGCCATTTTGTTATTGAAGTTCACTAACATTGTTTTTTGTAAACAGAGCTGCAGAAAACGGATTACATGGTGTTTGCTGGGAGGCAGTATTGTTTGGGAGACAAATGTCAGGTAAATGTTTCAAGTTTTGATTTTACCAGAAAGTTGTGTAAATGAGTTTACATTGTTTTTTTTTATGTTGTGTTAACCCATGTATGTCATATGACAGCTTCAAAATTACCTATCTAGACTCCCTTTTATCAAGGAAAAAAATGTCGGCTTCCATTTAAGGACTAGTATGTTTCAAAAATGGTAATCCCCGGCTTTTTTTTTTTTTTTTTGGTACATAGAGAATAAAAAAAAAACAGATTGTGATCAGGGAATAGTCATTAACCCTTTAAACTTGGCCTAATTTATGTAAATTTTCTGCCACTTTAATTTAACTGGCTGTAACTTCTTTATACCCTTCGAAATAACGGTCAGATGTTTCCTTTTCAGACTTTCTTTTTGTACCTGGGGAACTAGTTATGTTGTACACAAGTTGCACAATTCACTAGCATTTTTACCACAAATGAACGTTGAATGTGATTTTTGTTTTACTTAACATAGGTATTGGAATACACTTCAAAACACTAAAGTGTCTGTGAATGTGTCAGGAACTCCCAGAAACAATGTTACAAAATACACTCACCTAAAAGATTATTAGGAACACCTGTTCAATTTCTCATTAATGCAACTATCTAATCAACCAATCACATGGCAGTTGCTTCAATGCATTTAGGGGTGTGGTCCTGGTCAAGACAATCTCCTGAACTCCAAACTGTATGTCGGAATGGGAAAGAAAGGCGATTTAAGCAATTTTGAGCGTGGCATGGTTGTTGGTGCCAGACGGGCCGGTCTGAGTATTTCACAATCTGCTCAGTTACTGGGATTTTCACACACAACCATTTCTAGGGTTTACAAAGAATGGTGTGAAAAGGGAAAAACATCCAGTATGCGGCAGTCCTGTGGGCGAAAATGCCTTGTTGATGCTAGAGGTCAGAGGAGAATGGGCCGACTGATTCAAGCTCATAGAAGAGCAACTTTGACAGAAATAACCACTCGTTACAACCGAGGTATGCAGCAAAGCATTTGTGAAACCACAACACGCACAACCTTGAGGCGGATGGGCTACAACAGCAGAAGACCCCACCGGGTACCACTCATCTCCACTACAAATAGGAAAAAGAGGCTACAATTTGCACGAGCTCACCAAAATTGGACAGTTGAAGACTGGAAAAATGTTGCCTGGTCTGATGAGTCTCGATTTCTGTTTAGACATTCAAATGGTAGAGTCAGAATTTGGCGTAAACAGAATGAGAACATGGATCCATCATGCCTTGTTACCACTGTGCAGGCTGGTGGTGGTGGTGTAATGGTATGGGGGATGTTTTCTTGGCACACTTTAGGCCCTTTAGTGCCAATTGGGCATCGTTTAAATGCCACGGGCTACCTGAGCATTGTTTCTGACCATATCCATCCCTTCATGACCACCATGTACCCATTCTCTGATGGCTACTTCCAGCAGGATAATGCACCATGTCACAAAGCTCGAATCATTTCAAATTGGTTTCTTGAACATGACAATGAGTTCACTGTACTAAAATGGCCCCCATAGTCACCAGATCTCAACACAATAGAGCATCTTTGGGATGTGGTGGAACGGGAGCTTCGTGCCCTGGATGTGCATCCCACAAATCTCCATCAACTGCAAGATGCTATCCTATCAATATGGGCCAACATTTCTAAAGAATGCTTTCAGCACCTTGTTGAATCAATGCCACGTAGAATTAAGGCAGTTCTGAAGGCAAAAGGGGGTCAAACACTGTATTAGTATGGTGTTCCTAATAATCCTTTAGGTGAGTGTATCTACAAGTAATATTTCTAGGGGTTGTGAGTTGTTGTGTGTTTTTTTTTTTTTTTTTTTTAATTAAACAATACAAAAAAATGTAATTCTTTTTCTCCAGTTTTACAATTTTCAAATAAGGATCCATAGCATACATACAGTATCTGCTATTGAAGACCCATGGCATGTGTATTATTCTGAAGGGCAAATCTTATTTTGTAGAATTTCTTTACCAACTACAGTATATATTATGACATTGTATCCAAATTACAACATCAATGCAAGACAACTTTATAAAAATATTCTGAAATATAGTAGGTGTCATTTCAAAAAAGAAAACACCCCGCTCATTTAGTAGTCAGATTATACACAAGTTAATAAACATTCAAGAAAGCCTTTGGTCTGGAGCAGTGTTGTTGTAACACAGCAATTCACCATCTTTTAGAGAAGCAAGTTAAACATTGCAATGTGGTTTTGGTGGTATGCAGTACTGCATTTTAATGGCTACTTTAATTATAACAGTGAGGAAATGAATGACTGCAGTATTTCAAAGAGTTTGGTTTATTGTTTGGTCCTGCCAGCTGCTCCAAACCAATGGAGCCAAGTTTAAAGAGTTAAGCTAAATACTTTCCCCAACCCCGAGTTAAACAAGAACTTAAACATCTACATACTCAAGTTGTATTCTAAGCTATTGTATTTTATGGGAAACTTTGGTTATGATAGGTGCTTCATTGTCAAGCAGTGTTTTAGATAACATGATGATAATGTTGATGACAGTGACTAATACAGAATTTGTGGGTTATTTAAAGTACACCTGTTTTGGAAGCTGTGATAGCATGGGACCAAAGTGGAATGCAGAAGGCTAAGCAGTTATCCAGCTGCATTTTTTTTTTTTTTTTTTTTTACACAATGATTTGCTGTTTTGTTTATGAAAAATTTTCATACATCAAAATGACTTTTGTTTACTTTAGCCCAGCTCTGTCCACCAACAAGGAAAAAAGTTTTTTTTTTTTTTTTAAAATTTGTCTCTTGATTTCAGTGTACAATTTACATAAATGGCGACACTTGGTTATTTCCATGTAATATGCTTGTCTTTTTATAAGCAGTGTCTTGTTTTTATTATTTCCCACTAGTGCATTTTCTGTAAATATTTGAAATCTGCTTGCCAAGATCATCTATAATCTTGTTGATTTAACTTCAATTGTTTTCTTGTGTGTCTTGTAATCATTAATTATGAAAGGTGAAAACAAGTGGTTATATTTGTTCTTTTTTAATAAATTGATACAATAATGCAAACAAATCATGTGGGTTTCTCACAGGAACTGTTATTTGACAGTATGTAGACATGAACTTTGGCTACTTGCCAAGTCTAATTTTTGGTTCTGTGATTGGCAAGTGTGAATGTGGGCATTAGTAAACCTAATTCTGTCCAAAATTGGTTTCTGCCTTTTCTAAAAGTACTAGGCTTGCAGAAGTGCTGTCAGGCTACAACTGCTAATTCACCAAAGTCTGTTGAGCCATTCTGTTGAATGTGACACTCAATTTGTCTAGTGATGTATCAAGGTAAATTGGTGCAACAAGCTACTAATTGCTGATTTGCTCTTGTGAGAAGAAATACTCTCCTGACATTATAAAGGTTTGGGGCAGCCACCCGTATAATATATACTTGCTGCAAAAGTTTGAAAATAATTGAACAGAGATATTCACAAGACTTAGTCCAAAACAGAACTCCCAGACTGGAGGTAAGATGGCGGTTTTAAAGGACCGAAGAGGAAGTGACATAATCCAAGGTGTCGGGACCGGAAGTGACATCATCCAGGGCTCCAGAACCTGGTGGGATTTCCTGGGAATGCTCTGCAAGGAATTGAGATGGTTGAAGATCAAGAAACCACCTAGTGACCTGCGGATTCGACTCCTTATGGAGGGCCATCCACTGTAGAGGCACATGGTCAGTCACCAGAGTGAACTCATGACCCAGGAGGTAGTACTTCAACTGTGTAATCGGCCACTTAATCGCCAGGGCCTTTCTTTCCACTGCATACCTGGTCACCCGATTCAACGGTTAACGGCTCAGGAATATAACTGGGTGTTCAACACCATCGACACCCTGGCTCAGCATGGCACCCAGGCCTGTGTCCGAAGCATCCGTCTAGAGGATGAAAGGGAGAGAAAAATGAGGTCCTTTCAAAATAGGAGTTGAAGTAAGGGCCTGCTTCATGTCACAGAATGCAGCGTCCGTCTTATACGTCCATACCACATTGTTGGAAACCCTCTTCTTTGTCAAATCAGTCAAGGGCGCTGCTCTTTCTAAAAACCAAGGAACGAATCGGCGGTAGTACCTGGCTAATCTGAGAAATGCTTGGACCTGCTGCTTGGTTCTCAGACGGGGCCATTTCAAAATGGTTTCTACCTTTTGAACATTGTAGCCTAAATTTAGCTTTCAATCTAAAGAAACACTTCTTAACCCGGCTTTGGCTAGCATCTGCAACACCGCTTTCACCTGCTGTACGCGTTCCTTTCACGTGCTGGAATAGATGACAGAATCACCTAGATAGGCAGCACTTTACGCATTATGGGGTCGGAGCACTTTGTCCACCAGACGTTGGAAAGTCACAGGAGCCCCGTGTAACCCGAATGGGAGGACATGATACTGCCAATGTCTGCTATGGGTACTAAACGCAATCTTAACCTTACTGGAGGCCGTTGAAGGAATTTGCCAGTACCCCCTTAGTCATGTCCAGTGTAGTCAAAAATTTTGCTTGGCTAAGCCTTTCGAGAAGGTTGTCCACTCGTGGCATTAAATAAGTGTCAAATTGGGAGACTTGATTAAGCTGACAGAAGTCATTGTAAAACATCCAACTCCCATTGGGCTTACTAACCAAGACGATCATACTGGACCAGAGACTATAACTTTCCTCTGTCACTCCTAGTTCCAGGCTTATGCTTGATTTCAAGCTCCATTTCTACTTTCTTTGCTTCGAGAAGCCAATAGGGTCGCTCTCTAACAATAACCCCGGGCGCTGTCACTATATCACGTCTTTAGCAAATTCACATGATAAATCCACTCGCTCGGTCGACAATTGGGTTGTTTTACCAAATAATCGACAAGCCCTTTCCTGTCCTTAATTTCATAAGGTCCTTGCCAGTGGGCAAGTAATTTCGAATGGGAGGCTGGAACCAAAACCATGACACAATCTCCTGGATGGAATTCTTGGAGGGTTGTACCATAATCATAATAGTGGGCCTGTGCTGCTTGAGCTTCTTCCAAGTGACTTTATAGAACAGGTCGAATTTTTCAATTATGTAACTGCGCGACATACTCTTAATATATTGGTAGAGGGAAGAGTCTCTCCTTCCCATCCTTCTGTCAAAATATCCAATAATCCCCGAGGTTGTCGTCCATATAATAATTCAAATGGTGAAAACCCCATAGCGGCTTGTGGGACTTCCCGATAGGCAAAGAGTACAAGTTTTCATGTTTAGGAAGCGGAGACTGCACCAAGTCACTCCTTACCTCTGGACGAGCTCCCCACCTGGAAACTCGGCCCCAGTACTTTCTCACCTGGTTAATTCTTTGCTCCTGTCCCGGTTTCTTCAGGAAACCTAAATTCTGCCGGTTACACCACTGTGACACAAGATACTCTCCAGACATTATAAAGGTTTGGGGCAGCCACCCATATATTATATCCTGGCTGCAAAAGTCCGAAAATAATTGAACAGAGATGTTCACAACACTGAGTCCAAAACAGAACTGCCAGACTGGAGGTAATATGGTGGTTTTTAAGGACCGGAGAGGAAGTGACATCAAGGTGCCAGATCTGGAAGTGACATCATCCAAGTTATTATAATTTGACTTTTAACCCTAATGCAGACAGCTGTTCTTCACTGAATAGACACCTGTCCGTTTCATTGATTACAATAGTGCTAACTAGGATCTGTACTTTTAAACTTGCACAAAATGATTACTATCGTTTGTGATTGAATCATTCTGCATCTTCGGTGTTACTGACTTTTCTTTCTTCTGCCTTCTGACAAAAGCGCGTTTTCCCATGGCATTACGGTACCGGAAACGTCATCTGCTAGTATAGTTGCAGCTGTGGTGTCAGCTCCTTGATACTCTAGGCATGACACTGCCCCCCCCCCCACCACGAGCCTTGTCCAAAGTTAATGAGCCGCAACGTCGCAACTGAAGTGCTAGGCTGCAGCAGCATGGCAGGCTACACTACTGGCTGGGCTGCTGAGACTGGCCACTGGGCAGAACTGACCACCACGAGTAGTAATAGTTTGCATATTTTCACATAATGGAGCAGGAGATCGACAGGCGGATCGGTGCGGCATCCACAGTGATGCAGGCTCTGCATCGATCTGTTGTGGTGAAAAAGGAGCTGAGCCGTAAGGTACCCTATGTTCCTCCCTCTTAAAATGTGTATTCACCACAGCCATGTCTATCCTTTTCACAAAATCCACTGTCTGACCTTCTTTATTCCTCTCCTTGACACCATACCTTCCCATCACCTCTTCGTCTCCTCTGTTTCCTTCACCAACATTTCCATTGAAATCCGCTCCAATCACCACCTTCCGTCCCTTGGGTACACTGTCCATCACTTCATCCAACTCCAGAAATCTTTCTCATCCATCACACACCCAACTTGTTGAGCACATGCACTAACAACATTCAGCATCAAATCTCCAATTTCCAGCTTCATAATCCTTACTCTGTCTGACACTGTTTTCACTTCCAAAACACTCTTGACATACTGTTCCTTCAGAATAACCCCTACCTCATTTCTCCTCCTATCCTCACCATGATAGAACAATTTGAATCCACCTGGCCTTGCTCCCCTTTAGTCTTTTGCACACACAATATATCAACCTTCCTTCTGTCCATCATATCGACTAACTCTCTCCCCTTACCAGTCATACTGCCAACATTCAAAGTTCCTATCCTCAGTTCCACTCTCTTTACCTTCCTCCTGCCCTTCTGCCTCCAGACACGTCTCCCCCCTTTTCTTCTCCTTCTGCCAACGGTAGCCCAATTTCTGCCAGCACCATGTTGGCTAACCGTACTGGTGGCGGCCGTTGTTAGACCCGGTGTGGAAATCTGTATTGTTGTCCTTCTGTTGATCAGGAAAAATTTTACACTGGATGCCCTTTCGGATATAACCCATTTATCTGGGCTTGGGGCTGGCATGAAGAGAAACACTCGTTTGTGCATCGCCTTTGGCTGGGTTCTTTGCTTTGCACAAACCATTCTTGTTAAAAGAATAAAACACGCTTTTGTTTAGTACCCAATTGCTGCCAGGGTAGGCTTCGGTGCCCAGGTTTGAAAATATTGAGAAGTCAACAGACTTAAAACGGGACGGACGCATTTGTAAGCAAAACTGCTACAAAGAAAAACAATCAACAATATATGCTACTATAAAATATAGTCGCTGACTAATTCCTTTTTCGGCCAAATGTAATTTTTCTTATTTTGAAGGAGTTAAGTCTTAAAGATAATAGAAGAATAAAAAAGACAAGGGGTGAAATCTGTAGAAATTTGTCTTTCAAATTGTAATTAAAAACAAAAATGGCTCTGAAGTATTTGACGGTAGTAGGTTAAGAATTTGTTTAGATTTAAGACTGCTGATCTCTGAAACTTTTTACACTAATATTCAACAAATAAATGTTGACTTGTTTTATTTACTTTTTCAGACCTAGGCATTCAATTTTTTTCCCTGCTTTGTTGGAGATTTAAGTTCTTTATGACTTAGATGATAGTGCTGTAGGAGCTTTTTAAAGTTTCTAGTTTTTTTTTTTTTTGTTTGTGTACATATATACATATGTTCAAATTTTAAACAAATACTGATTTGGCCTTACTATGCAAGAATAAAAAGCAAATTTAAGAATTTCTTGCACTTACCTGGCAGTATAGGTTATATCAAGCACTTCATGAAGTGATGAACTGTGGCTTAAATCACAAACCTCTGTTTTAAAGGTGTCCAGTCAAAGCAAGTGACATTTTAAACTACTATATAGTGTCTGTCTGTTTGAATCTGTACTTATTGCATGATTTTTGAGGTTTTGTTTTCAATTATCCTGAAAATAAGTAATATCAGACCTGATGAAGTGCAATTTTTTTTTTTCACTAGGTCAATAAATAACTTCTTAAAGAAGTTAACCACTAACAGACTGAACAGGATGCTTGCAATTAGAATTTGCAAGAAACAGACATTTTTCCTTCTAGTAGTTGTTGTAGATATTCTAAGATGTCCTGGTAATTTTCAAACCTTGCTTTCATCAAAATGTAGTCTTTAAACAAATACTTTAATTTATTGTAACTATTTAATACTATGTGTAATGATTTAAGTTTTGTTTTAAAGGTGAGACAAAAATTTTCAGATGTTTTAATTGCCCTCTGGTGTCAGTGAAAGTTTCTTAAACATACTAAGTTTGTGTGTTATTTCTAGTGTGTTTCTGCTGTTTATGGGTGATTTGATATTGTCAATGTATATGTTCTTGAAATCAAAAAGTGATTTTTCTTAGTGCTTTCCAGTTTAACCTTCAAACAACTGTAGCTGAGCATGTGGTTTGCATCCTGAAAATGGATTAGTAATTTTCTGGTACTTAGCTTCACAGTATTACTTGGCTCTCCTTCCAAGTTTCAGAGACATCCGTGCAACTTTAATGACCAGCTCAAAAGAGCCTTTTATACAGTGTGGGCCTGTGTGCATGCGACTTTGCCCTTCAAAGAACAACTGTTCCATCCACTGGTTCCTGCAAGTTGTTCATAAATATTTCTTTTTTGGCTTATAGGTACGATTAGAGCCAGGTGGGAAATACTATAATGCTTTTATCCAGGAAGTTGGACCTCATACAAGTGCAGTGACTGTCTTTATCGAAGAATTGGGTGAAAAGTGAGACAATAAGTAAACTTTTTATGCATTTTGTTTGTGTATACAGGATTGTGCAACTTAAATTACCATGCAAAATTATTCAGATCATTTTACAATTTTAAGTTCCTTGTCAGATTATGAATGATGAAATCTTTTTCCACTTTTATTATAAATTTGAAGGCCCAGGATAAAAACTTGAAGACAAAATGAGTTGTTGGTAGATATCTTACAATGTACCTTTTGCTTAAGTATTTCCCACATGTTAATAGTTAAATTCAGAAAATTTTTGCTCTATTAACAATTGAGTCTTTTTGCTTATGTAACAGCTATCTATGTAAACTGTTTAGCAGAGACATCTGATGATTTACTCTTTGCAGGTTTAATCCTACTCATTAGGAAATTTTAGTTCCTTTGGTTCTGAAGATTTATTACAGATCTGCTAAAAAGCTAATCTTTTACCAGATAGAAATATTTCCTTGCATTGCTTTCCAGTTCTGTGGAATTTCTTTTATAAAAGCACTGACATGCTTTATCAGTGTGTTCTTGTCCATTTCCTCAAATCTGAGCTAGAGTTATTCCACAAAGCGAGCTATGTGAATTAGCTTCACTTAATTTGTCAAGCTGGGCTAATTACGATCACTTTCACCTTCACCAAAAAGAACTGGGTTATGTCATGCTTGGTGTTTGAAACAACTTGGCATCGCCTCTTAGCCCGCTTTGTACCTGTTCCTGTTTGAAAGGAAGGAATGGGGGAGGGGGTCCCCAATATCTAATGTTGTATTCTTCACCATTGTTTCAATGAATCTAATATACTTGACACTAACTGATCAAACATTTAAAGCTATACTATCCATTGAAAGTACAAAAAAAGTGATTTTGTTTCCCCATTGCATTCAGAAATGACTTGAAATAAAGCCCATTGTCATTTTTGATTATATACAGGATAAGTCAAAGTTGTTAACACTGATGGTACTGCTATTTATATACTTTATGTGCTCCATATTGTACATGTGTTGAACATGATAGTTAACAGGTTGAGAAGTCCTGTAAATCATCTTGCACATAAGAAGCTTTCCGCCATTCACATGTTAACATAATTTTGACTCGCCCTGTACAGTATATCATAACAATATTATTGGACAATATCCTACAAAGTAAGACTAACAGTTCATAAAAATTGGTTATTATCTATTGTCTGGTACCTGCCATTGTCGGCTAGGGATGCTAAACGCAGTCTTTACTTTTGCTGAGTCCGTTAAGGGAATTTGCCAGTACCCCTTAGTCAAGTCAAGAGTGGTCAAATATTGAGCATTGCCAAGTCACTTAAGGATTTCATCCTCTCGCAGCATCGGGTAAGCATCAAATTGAGAGACCTGGTACAGAACCTCCAGCTCCACATCAGGCTTGGGAACCAAGACAATAGGACTGGAACAAGGGCTGTGACTTTCCACAATCATGCCCAGCTCAAGCATACGCTTGATCTCCAATTCTGCCTCGGGAAGCATATAAGGAAATTCCCGGACAATCGCCCATGGTTTCATCACTATGACATGCTTGATCAAAGAGGTCAGCCCAGGTTTCTCGTTTACCATCTCTGGGATAGACACAATAACGGTTTCCAGCGGTGACTGTTGGTTGGCTAACAAAATATGACCCAGATTAAGGGAGCTTTTTTTGAACGAAGGGGGAATGGGGCTGGAGGTATACCCACCTGTTCGCTTAGTTGACGATTTGGTTGTCTAACCAAATAATTAGAGCCCCTTTCCTTAATCTCTTATGGGCCCTGCCAATGGGTCAGTAATTTAGAGTGGGAGGGTGAGTACAAGAACCACAACTCGGACCCCTGGGCGGAAATCCTGAAGAGTCGTGCCACGGTTATAGTAGTGAGCCTGTGCTGATTGAGATTTGTCCATGTGCTCTTTTAGTATTGATTGGATTTTGTTGAATCTATGTCGTAACTGCGCGATATATTATGTTTGTGGAAGGGCGGGCCTCCTTCTCTCAACCTTCTTGTAGGATATCTGATATGTCCAAAAATGCGTAGAGGTCTCTGCCGATACATCAAATCAACTGTGTTAACTGTGGAATTTAAGTGGGCAGACCAACTGGCTTTTGGTGTCTTAATTCTATACAGAATTATAGGTGTATAATATACAATTACAGAATACAGGTGTGACACTGAAAATACTGTATTAAGATGTGATGACAGGTTTAGATGGATTTGAACATATGGTAAATTCTATATAGCATAGCGAAGGTGAAGCAAAATTTAACCAGTTACTTCTGTTCAAAATTTCTATATCTTTGTATTTGAGTGAAAAAATTTTACAAAAATTTGTTTATGGGACATGCACCACACCAATTAGGGCAAAATGCATTTTGGACCCGAGTAGGTTAATCTTTTTCTCCTGTAGAAAATGTTTTCTGTAGAAAAAGTGTCTAATTTTAATAGTAGTCCCTAATTTTGGAGAAAAGAAAAATCAAAGCACTATTGCTTATTTTAAAACGGACATCTTCATCTCTCACTATAAATAAAAATGTTTTAATCACCCACCCAGAACAGTGAGAAACACTGTTTTAGTTAGAGTAATATTATTTGGTTTACTTAGTAATTAATTTCATAAATGCCTACAAAACCTGACAGAAAACAAATAGCAGGATGCTATTTTAAAGTTTCCTTCATTTTCATTCTGTTTAATCAAAAAACTGTACTGGAAAGGCTGCTTAGGTGAATAAGGCACAGATTTTAATTTCATTCCAAAGATATATAGACTTTCTTGCACTTGTACTATGTTCCTGTTGAAATACATTTAGTTAATGAATGCAAAAGCATAGCTGTTCCTGGCATATTTTTTATCGTGACTTTTTATAGAGATTTCCTGTTAAGAAATACTTGAGCATCTGGTGGAAACTGCTTCTTACCTGCTGCTCTAAACTCAACTTGAAACTGATATTAGTCCTGTTTTCCCTGAACCTGGTATTGCCTGGTTTATAAAATTGATGGATCAATTGCCTTTTGCAGCCTGCTTCACTTGAGCACCTTCGTGTTAAAACCCAGCTGTTATGTTAATACTTGTTTGTTGTGTTACTGTTAATCTCTACGAAGAAGCTGAACAGAAAATTAGGTATTTTTTGTATTGGCTCTACCTGTTAAGGGCTTTGGCTTAGCCTAAAACTGGAAAAATATATTTGTGTCATTTCTTGTGTAAATTTTATATTCAATTTAATTTACAAAGGCTAAAAATATCTAAAATATAGTGTGTGTGTATGTATATAATAAAAACTAATTAAAAAAAAATTATATTTATTTATATTTTTTAAGGCATCTTGTTCCTCTGACTAATCTGAAACCAGTGACTCAAGTGAATCCAGTACCTGCCTGGAGTAATGCCCCAAGAAAAAGTGGAAGTTATACCAGAATGGCAGAGGGATATGTAGCTGAAATAGGTCTGTTTACTTTATTTTGGTATTCTAAAACAAAAGTAAAATTTGTTATTTTAATAGCTTGCCTTTTAAAACTGTTTTAACATTCTTTTAGGTGATTATAGGGGTTTGCTAAATATTAACTAAGTTTGTTTTTTCCAAACAAGAAAATGTATACATCGCAGTGAAGCAAATTATTATTTATTTTTTTTTTTTAATTAGCTTGTTTGGGCAATTATTGACAGCTTCAGTGACCTGTTTTCATTTCTTCTACTTCCATGGGTTGTTTAGAGTTTGCTTTTTTGCCTTCCCTGTGTCAGTGTGGGTTTTATTCAAGTAGTTTGGTGTTCTCCTGCCTTTCAGGCTCCTCTCTGTTTTTAGTTAATTGCCATCTCTAAATTTGCCCCATATTAAACTGATATTTTTTTTTCCCGTGTTTTGTGACTAATGCTGCAAAGATGGCATGCAGTCCCCCTGACATGAAAATTTAACTTATTTAATAAAAAATAAAAATAAAAAGATTAAATAGGCACTATGACGTAATGGTTTAAGTCTTTGGACTTAAATCTTGCTACTGACACTGTGACCATGAGCAAGTCACTTCGTCTGCCCACGCTCCAATTGGGGGAAAAAAAATGTATCTCAGATGTTTTATGTCACCTTGGATAAAGACATCAGCCAAATAAGTAGTACGAATAGTAAGGTTATGGTTGGTTCGTTGGTTTATGCCCAAATGACTTGTATAAAATAAGTATTTTATTATACTCCTGTTATTCCTCTATCTTTTAGGTTTAGCTATTATACTTGAAATTTCTATGTATGTGACAACTGCCCAATCTTGTTGCTACAGTACATCTGTTGATAGTCATCTTTTAGTGCCTTTTGTGTATTGCGTCTTTTGTCTCTGTTGTTCACTTGACCTTTTATCTGGTTTCCAGGTATGTTTGAACAGGTTTCTGTCTTTTTTTTTTTTTAATCTTTCATGCTGTTTCTTTAAGATGAATGTCCCGTCACCCTAAAATGTTTCTCAGTTATTACTGAAAGATTTCACCTATCATCTACACAATTGAAAACGGAGAGTGTTTAGTATTGAATGTACTTAAAATGTATGTTTCACAAAATATCAGTGATACCGTTAAATTCATTTACAGTTGTAAAAGGAAAATATATCTAGCAGGTCAAGTTAAAGGCAAACACTGCTTCTTAATATGTTCCTGTAGATCATTAACAGATGTTTGAATACAGTTATCCACTGCACTCCATTACACTAACTTATGAATCATCTTTCAAGAGACATCGTAAAACTGATGCAAACATGTTACTGTCTAAATGTATTATAATTGTGATACATGTTACTTAAAAAATCCACTTTTAAGAGTATTTATTCAACTGTTGCGGCAAAGTGTTAAAATATATGATTATCCATTTCATTTTTGCAAATATTTGTGATTAAACTAGATCAGTTTATGTATAGACATATGGTGGGCAGTGGCTCAAAAGTGGAGGAGCACTACACAGGTCAGGATTTGTTTTATACTGCTTAAAAAAATGAAAGCACCACTTTTTAATCAGAGTATAGCATCAAGTAAGTGAAACTTATGGGATATTTGACCTCGTAAGTTAAGTAGCAGAGGGGGTTGTTAATCAGTTTCATCTGCTTTGGTGTTAATGAAATTAACAGGTGCATTAGAGGGGCAACAATGAGACGACCCCCAAAAAAGGAATGGTTTAACAGGTGGAGGCCACTGACATTTTTCCATCCATCTTTTCTGAATGTTTTTTCACTTGTTTTGTATTTCGCTACAGTCAGTGTCACTACTGGTAGCATGAGGCGATATCTGGACCTTACAGAGGTTGCACAGGTAGTCCAACTTCTCCAAGATGGCACATTAATACATGCCATTGCCAGAAGGTTTACTGTGTCTCCCAGCACAGTCTCAAGGGCGTGGAGGAGATTCCAGGAGACAGGCAGTTGCTCTAGGAGAGCTGGACAGGGCTGTAGAAGATCCTTAACACATCAGCAGGACTGGTATCTGCTCCTTTGGTCAAGGAGGAACAGGATGAGCACTGCCAGAGCCCTACAAAATTACCTCCAGCAGGCCACTGGTGTGAATGTTTCTGACCAAACAATCAGAAACGCACTTCATGAGGGTGGCCTGAGGGCCCAATGTCCCCTAGTGGGCCCTGTGCTCACTGCCCGGCATCATGGATCTCGATTGGCATTTGCCATAGACTACCGGAATTGTCAGGTCCACCACTGGCACTCTGTGCTTTTCACAGATGAGAGCAGGTTCACCCTGAGCACATGTGACAGATGTGAAAGGGCCTGAAGGAGCCGTGGAGAATGTTATGCTGCCTTTAACATTGTTCAGCATGACCGGTTTGGTGGTGGATCAGTGATGGTCTGGGGAGGCATATCCATGAAGGGACACACAGACCTCTACAAGCTAGACAACAGCACCTTGACTGCCATTAGGTATCGGGACGAAATCCTTGTACCCATTGTCAGACCCTATGTTGGTGCAGTGGGTCTTGGGTTCCTCCTGGTGAAAGTTTGGCAAAATGGACTTGCTTGCTACATCATTTTTTTCACTTTGATTTTCATTTTGTCTTTGAATTCAGCCCTCTGTAGGTTGTTCATTTGGTGGAAATGAAAATTATGTGGTATCCTTTTGCTCCCAACACATTACCCAGTCCATATCAGTATTGATATCCAGCATGATTTTTTTTTTTTTTTTTTTTTTTTTCCCCTCTTTGAGATCTGATGTGTTTTTGAGCAGTTTTTTTAGTCATGGGTCCATTACTGTCTACCCTTTTTTGAATTTGTGGGCATTTGGATTTAACTACAGGAGCATTTTAATAATCAGAAACTTGGCAAAATAGTGTTCATCTGTAATTGATTATCAGAAAAGACACTATACCCCCCTCTGCTCAGCATATACTTTAATTTCTTAATATAATGCATCTTAAAACAAGAGAGAGAAAAAATTCCCAACTCATTGTAAGAAATATCAAATGAAGAAAGAGTCCACATCGTAGCACATCAATCTTATTTTTCCTCCATAAAGTACCGTTTTTTTTTTTTTTTTTTGGTGGAAATAGAAAGTTGGAAGAGCTCTGGTTGCCATATTGACATTCTTTTTTGTACTACTTTTGTACTACTTTTGTACAAGGAAGAGCTTGGTAGTCCATAAACCTGAAGTAAAATGTACACCTGTAGTATATAAACATTTTACTATAGTAAATATCTCTCTCAGTAACTGAAACCAAACTAATAACTGTTTTATAGCAAACTTTTTGATTTTATAGCAAAATCTTTTTTTTTTTTTTTTTTTTTTGTTTTGAATGCAGGTTGTAATAGATTAAAATGACTAGACTAAGTTAATAGTGATGGTAGTTCTTGCCCTGCCAGATTTTGGAGTTCAGACTTAACAAAGTTGAGCTACTTTCAGCAGTATCTGTTGGTACGTGTAATGTGGCATAGATTTTTCAGCCACTGAAACAGGCTAGAAACACTAAATTAGTGTTGAACAAATCCAGCATTGCATTATTCTTTGTCAGGTGTATACTTAACATCCTATTATTTGAGTCGGTAGGCCTGGCCTGAGTGAGCTCAAATGGTTCTGCCAAAAGCTCTTTTCTTTGGGGAGAAAGCACACATACTGTACTTGTAGACATGGAGGTGCTTTCTCACAGATGCTTCAGGCTTTGTGATACTTTCCTTAGTTTCAATGAACATGAGTTTATAATTGCAAAATACTGACAAAAATAGTTATTACAAAATCTCTAGTGCTTTTTGAAAATGGAAAGTAATTGATAACTGTAACAAGCCAGCTAGAAAAGCTGGAGTGTTAGGCAAAGTGAATATGTACAGCATGAGCACAAACCACACACACACATTTACTACTGTAAATTCCTAAAAAAAAGGATAATAAACATCTTGGACCCAATGGGATGGTATAAAGACACTTGTGTAGTTTTAACAAGTATATTGCTAATTGCTGATATTTGCCTCTTACAATAAAAAGGAGGTGCATCCTTGTGCCTAAAAGTGAACTTAGATCAGTGACGTAAAGGGCAGAGGCTTGAGTACTATACTTTCCCCTTTGGTGCACATCCCTGTATGAGACTCCTACTTTTCCTAACTTTTCTCACTGCAACAGAGTGATGTACATAGCATTTTTTTAAGAAAGAGTAGGATTTATTTTTAAGTTACAAAGATTCATAGTTTTATTTCGTGGAAAAGGTTCTGCTGCTTTAAAATTGAGCACTTTTAATTCAGAAGAAGAACCTAACTCATCCCATTTATTAAACCATTAAACATCAATAAGCAATATTTTCTTTTCTTACTGGATATTCATTTTTTTTAACATTTCTCAACGTAGTGTCTAATATTGAATGGACTGACACTGATCTAGTTTTCTGTGAACTATACTGTGTAGAGCACGAATCAAGCATAGTCCTGACTTTT
>JANRMT010062789.1:38036602-38148329 GCA_026402145.1 Polypterus bichir lapradei | reverse complement strand
TCTCTCTCTCTCTCTCTCTCTCTCTCTCTCTCTCTCTCTCTCTCTGTGTGTTTTCATTTGCTTTCCTTTTGCTTGATGTCCTTGATATCTTCATTGGTAAAGTGCAATACTCCTCTGGGGCAAAGTTCCCTTTTTATTTTCATTTTATTTCTGGGAAGCACAACATTACAATACTATTTTAAGCAAATAATATGTCAGATACAATTCAGAGTCAGAGGAAACAAAAATGGACATACAAATAAAACGATTCAACCCCTATCAAAGAGGAAAAAAAGGTACTAGTAGTTACACACACACACATCTAATAATTCTTGCTATGTTTTAAGTTTTGGATGCATTTGATTTTTTTTTCTTTTAATTTGAGACAATATAGAAGTTTCACTGAGTTACAGAAAGTGGGTTGAGATTCCACCAGTTAAATGAGATATGTCTATGAGCTGGTAGTTTGCTGTAGAATATTAGAATTGATTTTTCCCTATGCATTTTAATCCCATCAAGGAATACACTAAATGTTGCTGTTAATGGATTAGAAGTGATTTTGACACCAGTATGTATAGGTTTTTGTCCTAAAATCTGAAAATTAAGTGCATTCCCAAAACATGGCCTAGTGATGCTGGAGCTAGATAGCAACACTCCAAAGTTGGCTTTTACCGTGATTACATTTTAGATACTTAATTTTAAATGAGAGAGATGTGATTGATTAAAAAATTTACATGAATTATGGAATGATTAGTGCATATACACTAGAGTGTATTCTGTTCATGGCTGAGTTCACTCCTTTTGTGATACTAATTTGGAAGGTCCTTTTCCCACTGGTCCCTAGGATCATTTCAAGGAATCTACTCTTCAATATTTTTATATTCATATACAGTATATTGTTGAAATGCTGTCAGTCTTCAAGATTAACAAAATTAACAATTATAGTCCTTGGGATAGATTTGGGTATGGGTTGTAGAAAATTGGGTAGATTTCTTTATTACAAGTTTCTGAATTTTATATAAAACGGAAAAGATTGTGTAGCAGGAAACGACAGAACGAGGGCTTAGCACAAGGATAACACAGAGACCCAGTTCACCCGTAATGGGTTTGCTATTGTATAAAGCAAGAATATACCTCCTTCTGATTGGATCATAGCTAATTTTTGAATGATTTTTCTTTTCTCTTTCTCAAGGCCATTCACTTTATTGACTATTGTTTTTTCAGCGTACAAATTTGAATTTGCAAAAGGTCACCTTTTTTGGATTACGGGTGGTATTAGAGGGAAAAAATGAAAGCTTTGTTTTAGTTAGTTGTGATGACACTTTTCTATTTTTATTTCCCCAAGATGAAATTTGAAAAACTAGCTGAAGAGACAACAGGTGTTCCTTCTTAGCATTCTACACCTCATATCAAATCCTTTATCTGAGAAGACTATGTGCTACTAAAAGCTTAGACATAAAGTGTAACGGGCCGAGCAGTGGGGGGAAAAAAACAAAAGCAAAATGTATATTGTAACCTATTAATGATTAATTTCAAAAATAAATATCAATCCACCAAGTCACTGGCTACATGCTACTACTTCGCTGTGAAGGAGAGACAGGCAGCAACCAATTTGATAAGCTTGTTAATGTCCCCTGGGAGGATAGACACTGTGGCTCCTCTTAATCACACTCTATGGTATGAGAAGAATGAACGGAAACCTAGTGTCACTAAAGGGATTTCCTCAGGGGCACCTGCAGGTCTTTGCGCACTAGCCTTGCAACCTGGAAGCATTTGTGAAGGCTTGTCTGGAATGGTTTCCTGATCCAGACTTAAAAGGCCCCTGCAGTCAGTATGCAGGAGACATTGGAGTTTGAGAGGAAGCCACTGCTAAGTGGCTGGACAAGCAAAGAAGGCTATAGGTGAACTAGTATGTGAGGTGTAGATAGAAGGACCAGAAGGCTCACTTTTGCTTATTTATTTATTTATTTTTAAAAAAAAGCTTCTGTGTGTTTATGGGGTAATTGTTTTGATTTTTCACTTGCTTTGGCAATAAAACCCATTTATTACTTTTTGTTCTGTTTGCTTGTCATTTGGGTTCAGGGATGAAGCACAAGTGCCCCCTAAAGTTCACAATGTACTAACCTTAACTATATAAACATTGTTAAATTAAAGTGCTCTTTCAGGTGCTACTTATGCTAAATATTTGTCAAACGTAGAATACCTGAGTAGCAGATGTTGTTGTGTGGAGGAGTAATTTAATTTGCTGTCTTAAATATACCAAAATACATGTCTATGGGTCACATTCACACAAGATCATGTATGGCCATTTTATTATAGACCTACATGAGACTAAGAAATAATTGTGTATGGTTCCATTTTTAATATTAATTGATCATTGGTGTTTTTAATATTCATATTTTTGGTTCCAGAAATGTGTATTCATAGGCTAGTCAATCGAGGTTGCCTTAAGTATTCCATTTGTTATGCATGGTACTGGTAGTTACCAAAATAAGTGAAAATGTCAAGTATACACTAGATTGCACATATTGACTCCTAGATTCAGGTGAAAGCAGTAGATGCAGTCACTGTAGTGGTTTTTACCTTTTAAAGTATTTGCTCTTTACTAAGAAACAAGCAAGTATTTTATTTTACAAGGGCAAAACCAGCACATGGTACATAGTATAGATGGTGAGCGATGCACTATCATCTTTTAATTTTTTTGTGTTAATTTTCTAATGTTTGTAAATTTTGCTTTATGGTGGGTGGGTGGATGGATAAAAAATGACGAAATTAAGACTAAAGTGAATTCAGTGCATTTTTAGTAAAATATTTGTATATTTTTAAACTTTCAAACAGATTTTGAATTTCGACTTGTTTGAGTCCATTTGACATTTTTGTATTGCCTGGATTTGTAAATACAGTGGGATGCAAAAGTTTGGGCAACCTTGTTAATAGTCATTATTTTCCTCTATAAATCATTGGTTGTTACGATAAAAAATGTCAGTTAAATATATCATATAGGAGACACACACAGTGATATTTGAGAAGTGAAATGAAGTTTATTGGATTTACAGAAAGTGTGCAATAATTGTTCAAACAAAATCAGGCAGGTGCATAAATTTGGGCACCACAAAGAAATGAAATCAATATTTAGTAGATCCGCCTTTTGCAGAAATTACAGCTTCTAAACGCTTCCTGTAGGATCCAATGAGAGTCTGGATTGTGGTTGAAGGTATTTTGGACCATTCCTCTTTACAAAACATCTCTAGTTCATTCAGGTTTGATGGCTTCCGAGCATGGACAGCTCTCTAACTCACACTACAGATTTTCAATTATATTCAGGTCTGGGGACTGAGATGACCATTCCAGAACGTTGTACTTGTTCCTCTGCATGAATGCCTTAGTGGATTTTGAGCAGTGTTTCGGGTCGTTGTCTTGTTGAAAGATCCAGCCCCGGCACAGCTTCAGCTTTGTCACTGATTCCTGGACATTGGTCTCCAGAATCTGCTAAAACTGAGTGGAATCCATGCGTCCCTCAACTTTGACAAGATTCCCAGTCCCTGCACTGGCCACACAGCCCCACAGCATGATGGAACCACCACCATATTTTACTGTAGGTAGCAGGTGTTTTTCTTGGAATGCTGTGTTCTTTTTCCTCCACACATAACGCCCCTTGTTATGCCCAAATAACTCAATTTTAGTTTCATCAGTCCACAGCACCTTATTCCAAAATGAAGCTGGCTTGTCCAAATGTGCTTGAGCATACCTCAAGCGGTTCTGTTTGTGCTGTGGGCGGAGAAAAGGTTTCCTCTGCATCACTCTCGCATACAGCATCTCCTTGTGTAAAGTGCGCTGAATGGTTGAACGATGCACAGTGACTCCATCTGCTGCAAGATGATGTAGGTCTTTGGTGCTGGTCTGTGGGTTGACTCTGACTGTTCTCACCATTCGTCGCTTCTGTCTATCCGAAATCTTTCTTGGTCTGCCACTTCGAGCCTTAACTTGAACTGAGCCTGTGGTCTTCCATTTCCTCAATATGTTCCTAACTGTGGAAACAGACAGCTTAAATCTCTGGGACAGCTTTCTGTATCCTTCCCCTAAACCATGATGGTGAACAATCTTTGTCTTCAGGTCATTTGAGAGTTGTTTTGTGACCCCCATGTTGCTACTCTTCAGAGAAAATTAAAGAGGAGGGAAACTTACAATTGACCTCCTTAAATACTCTTTCTCATTATAGGATTCACCTGTGTATGTAGGTCAGGGGTCACTGAGCTTAACAAGCCAATTTGAGTTCCAATAATTAGTTCTAAAAGTTTTGGAATCAATAAAATGACAACGGTGCCCAAATTTATGCACCTGCCTGATTTTGTTTGAACAATTATTGCACACTTTCTGTAAATCCAATAAACTTCATTTCACTTCTCAAATATCACTGTGTGTGTCTCCTATATGATATATTTAACTGACATTTTTTATCGTAACAACCAACGATTTATACAGGAAAATGACTATTAACAAGGTTGCCCAAATGTTTGCATCCCACTGTATGTTATCAGCAGTATATTGGTTGACAGAAATGCATGTGTACATTAAGTAACCATTTACAGATATGTGACAGGGCTATAACTTTAATTATTGGTCATAGTGTTAGAATATAATGAAGCATTGTAAACTGTATATGAACTAATATGAGAAATTGTCACAGTCCTAAAAGTTTTGAAATACATATTTAAGAAAAGAATGCTCAAATGAAAAAAAAAAAAAAGCTAAAAACTATTTGTTCAGCAGGTGATTTATCCTTCTACCAAATGCGCATTGCCTTTAAGTGACTTGTTCAGGTTCACATTAGTTTAATTTGAGAGTGCTGTGATTTGTAAAATGAACTTAACAGTTCTGCTGTAGAATAAGCACTGTATAAAAATATTTTGATTTCATGAAACCATAAATGAAAACCCTGCTGTATTTCAGTGCTGTTCCTATAGTTTGAGACAGCTTTATGGGTTGACTTCAACCTAAACCTAATGTTAAATCTGCTGAATTTTTCAAGCATTTAAGAACATGTCTGTGGTATGCTGGTACTGAATAAACACCAGAAAAGCACAAATTTTAAAATGGTACAGTACCACCACTCTAGAATTTCCAATACTGAAAGTTAATGTCAGATGCGTTTTCTCTCAAACGGGAGAAGGGGGGCCCCCTTCCCTTTCCTCAACACATCACATTTGTGTAGTAACATCTATTTTGTAGACTTCATAAAACAAACCTACATGCTTCATGATCAGAACTTTATTTTTATTTTTTTTTTATTTTTTTTTTGTCATTTATTAAAGGCTCTCTTTTATCCTCTTATACTCTATAAAGATTGTTAGAAAAGTAATGGTTTAGGCAGCATGGTTCTTGAGACTTGTTAAAAGTAATACAAGAATCTGCAAATCTAACAATAAAGCATACTTTTAATTTTCACCTTTACATATTAACAATTACATTGTATATTAAATACATCAGTGTTTCATTTATTTATTTTTAACTATGTCCTGGACCTTTATTTTTTTAATGCCTTTTAGATGTAGATCACGAGATAAGAGGAAGAAAGAGATTTTATAAGAAAGCCCGTGGAAAGGAAATGTTTATGGCTGTTGCATATACCAGGGGCCAGTCTGGATTACCTCCTCGTCTACAGCACAGTATTCCTTCTGCCAGGTTTTCCCAGATCCATAGCCCATCTGGCAATTCTACTTTGGCTGAACAATACCGATCCCATCCTTCCAGTCACCGTTCAGGAAGAGGTTATGGACCGTCAAGGTTAGTATACTGTGCTTCTCTTTCAAGTGTCCGTCCGTTAACAAAAGTATATTAAAAGGAGTTCATTGTACTGTTCTTTCCATAGCTTAATGAAATTTATTCTGCTCATACATTTAGGCCAACACGCATTGTTTGCTTAGTTCTTTCATTCATTACTGTTAATTATTTGTACTCTCTTTGCTGAATTCAGGCTCTGGCCCCCCCGACACTATCTGGCCGCAATGGGTGCAAGGCAGGAACCAACCTGTACTTGTGTTCCAGTTGACTGCAGGGCACACTCATACCTATAATCATTCAAGTGGATTTATAATTGATAATTAACGTAGCACACCTTCTTTGTGGAGGTTGCCTATTTGTCCTTCAACATCATACTCTACGTGTCTTATGAATCTAATGTCTCCTGCATCTTTGAGGGGCAAATCTAACCACTGCCATTTTCTGTCCTATTGTGTGTGTCCTAAATGGCACATTATTTAATGCATGATGTAAAAATTGGACTCCAGTCCAGCTTGTCCACATTTCTCCTCCTAAGCCTAGTGGATATGACCCTACAGGAATCGGTGCTAGTTTGTCAATTACTATATTCTTATAGGTTTTAATCATCCCTGTGGTTGCTTGATAACAACATATGTTGTATTTCTTAGTACTCCAACTAAAATAAAGGAAAAAAGGTATGTATATTGATTTGTTAGGCTTTGAACAGTAATGGTTTGTAAATCCTTTTTATTATTATTATTATTATTTTTACTTTGCCTTTTGTCTGTGTTTCAGCTCAAATTTTTCTGCCAGTGGCATTCATGGACTATTCAAAGCTGATCTTGTTATGAAAGCATTGCTTTTATGTTTGTTGCACTGCTTTACAGGTTACTTCTCTGTTGTTAGTGGAACATTTTGTTCTCAAAATATACTATGTACTTCAAATGACCCAGTGCTTTTGTTATATTGCCTGAATTTAGTTGGAGCAGGTTTTTTTTTTTTTTATGTAATAAAAATTACAAAAGGTCCCTACTGATGACTTTAAACTGCATTTTATATTCTCTCATTATGTGAGCATGACTGCTGAGAACATTAGGGGTTTGAGGTGGAAGTGGAGAAAATGGCATGAAAGCAAAATCTGTACAGAGTGAAATCAGCACTGTAGTTTAAATGCTCAAAACTCCTATTATGTTTGTTAACCAGAATTCTTTGTTTAATTGCAATAATTAGGTTGCTCTGATCTCCAAAGAACTTTGTTTCTGTTCACAAATAGAGACTGTAGAAAAACAAACAATGTAGGGCCCCTTTTTCCTTCTATACAAAGATGAGCTATAACTTGCAAATGTCAGATAACTCAATCAACCACAATGTAAAATCAATACAGTTAAGTTTGAAAGCATGGCCTGAAATTGAGGAATATATATATACCTAACAATTTGCAAAGTTTAAAGATCATCCAAACATAAAATTTTAAATGGGTTCCTTAAATATGCAATCCTATAGATTGTTTGTTTGCATTTGAAGAGACACTTAAGTAGTGTCCTAATACTACATAGCCCTGCTTGTTAGTCTAGTTTGTAATTGATGATCTAATCACCTATGTAATGACTACAATTCTTCCTAGGTGTAAACAGGAATTATATATATATATATATAAAATTCACTAAGGGCATGCATGACAGTGAGCGCAAGTAAGACAGAGCCACGCCCGCCAACTCACAGAGCCCCGCCCACCAACTCTAGGACCATGGGATACGCTCGACAGAGCCTCACCCACCAACTCTAACCCTCCTACCACGTCATGGGATAGGCATGACAGAGCCCCGTCCACCAACTCTAACACTCCTCCCACATCCACCCTCAAAACCGGTCCCGCCCACACACTGTCGACACGCCATTTTTCGCCAAGCATCTGCAGTACGCTTAAATTACTCAGTCAAATCCAACAGCAGCTGTACGAAAGCTTTTTGAGATAAACCCTAGGCAGAATTTACGACGCTACAATGCCCCGACATGTCACACCAATCTTGCAGCGATTTTCGTCGGAGAAGATGGTGAACCGCCTGCCAAAAGAGACATTTGCATCTGTCCCATAGGCAACTCCTGTAGACAGATTTCCACGCTCAATATGAATTGCAATCCTATGGTTTACCCACTTTTATTCCCTTACGGAGACATTGGCTGGCACAAAGATTTACAACATGTTCCAGATTAAAGAACCGGTGACTCGGGCATTAACCAATACAGGGGGTCCTCTGGTTACGACACAGTTCCGTTCCTACAAAAGTGATGTAACCCGAATTTTGATGTAAGTCGAAACACACCCTAGCCTAAGTCGCTTACCTATCTTAACACATTTGCAAAATCATAATCTAGAACAAAAAAACACAACTAAACCACAGAAAAAAGAAAAGGACATAAATATACTGTAGTGTACACTACTGTAGGAACAGAAAAAATGAGTGTAAAAAAAAAAAAAAATCCTTACCTTTTATTTCTTATCACGTCTCAAAGTTTTTATGGGAGTGAGCGTTGTAAACTCGAAATGTTGTATGTTGAGATGTTGTAACCCGAGGACCCCCTGTACTTTAGTACTGTGTTTCGTGAGAACAGGACGAAGTCTAAAAATGTTTCAGAGATGGAAGAAAGCAGTCCGAGAAATGTTACTAATACAGGAGGTATTATTTAATAATAATAATTTTTTAATAATTGCCTTTATTAGTGTATAAATGGATATAAATGCATGTAAACGATTCACCAAAATCTGTTGTATGTAAACGATACTGTTTAAAACGTTATTTTTTTTTCATCAGAAAACCCGATTTCCACGTCTACCTGTATTAGTTTAAATGGCACTTTTACCATTCGCAATATGACGGACGCGCTGACTTATTGTGTCAACTGGGCAACACAGTAAATGTGGCGTCTATCTATATATGTCTGTTTTCCGTAGCCTGCTACAGGAAGGTACTCTCTCAACAATTGGCATTGGTTTCGCTCCTTGCTATTTTCGTTTATACTGCGACGGTGGTTTCCTAAGCCTTTGTTATACTGAATTCCTTTCTCACCATTTTCCGTTCCTATTCTTACACCGCCGTATGTTATGGCGGGCTTCGGCTAGTAACTGTTATTTATGGTAATGTGCAGGTGCTTGCTGTAATTTTTTGGCAGATGAAATCCATTTTTCTTATTAAGTAAATAGACTCCTCTTCAGCTATTTCATTTTTGAAGTACTTAGTCATTACAGTGCATATCAATAGGTACAATTAGATCTTTATAGATAGCCACCTTAAAAAACCTTAATCTAAGTACCGGTATTTGTTATCAGATTTTGATTTGAATATAGTTCAAGTCAAAGCATGTGGCTTTTCTTTTGTGCTTAATCTTCAGTATGAGATGTAAGGAGACATTATGTTTCTAAATGTAATTTTCAGACTCGTCTGAGTAAATTCCAGCATTCTCCTTGTTTAAGATATATTGAGGGCATCTGTATACATCAGTTACAATTGGGGGGGGGGGGAGGAGGAAGCCCTTCAATCAATTTATATTCCAAAATAATCAAAGTAAACTTCTCCTGTGTCTGTGTAAAGAAACACTTAAGCACATAAATTTACATCGGCTTTCTCTGTATAATTCACCCATGCCTTCTAGCTGCAAATCTGGATTACATATTTGCCAGTCCGTAAATTGAAAATGCACAAAAGAGAACCTGATACTAATCTTTTTATCAAGGTGGAACTACAAACACTTCACAGCTAACAGGTGTATAAGCAATATTTTTTTTTTTACATAGTTTAACCTCAAATTAACTGATGGTAAAAAAATAACATTGCTTATTACGTGAAACATATACTGTAATACCTCTTTTTAGACAAACCCATCTCACCAGCAAAAAATGGTAGCAGTAATAATGTATGCCAGTGAATATTTCTTATCCAAATACAGAATACTTGTGATTTCATGTGTTTGATACAATAATCTGTCTATATGCGCATTTGTCATTAATGATTAGATGGAAAATATTTTGCGACACATTCCAGGGAACCACATACTTAGTTGTAGCAGCTCTACTTAAATGGTGTGCAAATCCCAGCAGCCCCAGGAGTACTGTGCCATTGATTAGGTTCATCAGTTGTCACAAGGGTTGCTGGGTGAAACAAGATGAAAAGCAGCTTTTAAAAGGGAACCATACGATTAGGATTAGAATTATCCCATCAGATTACAGTTATCTTTGGATCTATGTTTTTGTCCTGTGCCCACTTGTTTGTATGATTCCATCTGAGTTGGAAAATGTTTCAGCTTCTACAAATCATGATTTACTTTGGCATCACGGCAGAAAAAAAAACTGAAGACTTTGAGACTGTTCACTGAGGATAACTACATACAGTAACTACACCACCTGCATCTGCAAAACTGGACTGTCGTGAGTGTTTATTGCTTTGTGCTTAGTGATGTAAGATTTATTTTCAGTGTGTTTTATACACGCACATCATTAAGTTAAATTTTGAAAAACATTACAGTTCACTAAAGCACTGTAGCAATACTACTGGTTTGGGGGACCCCGTGCATCTTTTTCTTGGCAGCCAGCCTCACACCTGTGATTTGCTTGTCAAGTGATTGTTCTAGTTAATTTTTCATAACTTTTTTTTCATCTTACTTAGTGCAGTAATCTTAGAATACTGTATAATCTTGGACCCAAAAAATATAAACTGGGTTCCTGCTCCCCTAATCCCCGCAAATCACAAGGGATAAATATACTGATATTCAGATTTTCAGTCCAATATTTGATTTCCTTTTCTGTCTATGCAATAAAATCACAATTTTAAAGTATAGAAAATTCTGTTTTATACAGCCTTAAGAGACCCATTGTAGTTCTTGTGTATATTAAAACCTTAACAAGAAAATCGAAAAGAAGCAGAAGTACATCAAGCATATTTCTGAAAAATGCTTTTCCCTGTTTCTTGCGAGGGGGGGAGATTGTAGTTTAGATGGTATAAAACTTGCTTTTTTTCTATTTTTTTGTCTAATCAAAATAAGCCAATTATACAATTGATATGTGTTTTGTATTGCTACATAATCTTGTTCCAGCTGGTATTTGTCCAAACTGTGCCTTTTAAGTGATTAGGAACAATAAGACTGACAGTATCTGACAAATAGGCATATTTTCCACAGGAACATTGTATTCATTTATTGCTATTCCCAAAAATTGTGCATCATTCAAAGTTAGGATCCAATCCCTGATATATTTTGTTTTTCATACACATCTTTTAAAATTGAAATTACACTGTTATGGTAAATGAAACCTTATTTTTCAGATTGATGAGGAATATCTGATTGACAGAGTTCACTTTGCCATCATTTCCTAAGATCATTTATAGTATACATGCACAGCAGGTGATTTATTGATTAAAGTCTAGAAATACTACCCATGTTCCCCTCACACACCTCAGATCTCAATGGGGGGGAAAAAATAATGCTGGATATCTATACTGATATGGACTGGGTAATGTGTTGGGAACGAAGGGATGCAACATTGTTGTTTGGAAATAAAAATTATCAACCTACAGAGGGCTGAATTCAAAGACACCCCAAAAATCAAAGTGAAAACATAATGCGGCAGGCTAGTCTATTTTACAGAAATTTCATTGCAGCAACTCAAAATCATACTCCGTAGTTTGTATGGCCCCCACGTGCTTATGCATGCTTCACAACACTGGGGCATACTACTAATGAGACGACGGATGGTGTCCTGGGGGATCTCCTCCCAGATCTGGACAAGGCCATCGCTGAGCTCCTGGACAGTCTGAGGTCTAACCTGGTGGCATTGGATGGAGCGAAATAATGTCCCAGAGGTGTTCTATTGGATTTGGGTCAGGCAAGCATGGGGGCCAGTCAATGGTCAATTCCTTCATCCTCCAGGAACTGCCTGCATATTCTTGCCACATGAGGCCCGGGCATTGTCGTGCCCAGAAGGAACCCAGGACCGACTGCTCCAGCATAGGGTCTGACAATCGGTCCAAGGATTTCATCCTGATACCTAATTGCAGTCAAGGTGCCGTTGTCTAGTCTGTAGAGGTCTGTGCATCCTCCCATTGGTATGCCTCTTCAGACCATCACTGACCCACCACCAAACTGATCATGCTGAACAATGGTGCTGGCAGCATAATGTTTTTCATGGCTTCTCCAGACACTTTCACGTCTGCCACATGTGCTCAGGGTGAACCTGCTCTCATCTGCGAAAAGCAAATAGCGCCAGTGGTGGACCTTCCAATTCTGGTATTCTATGGCAATCAAGCTCCACGGTGCCGTGCAGTGAGCACAGGGCCCGTTAGAGGATGTTGGGCTCTCAGGCCACCCTCATGAAGTCTGTTTCTGATTGTTTGGTCAGAGACATTCACACCAGTGGCCTGCTGGAGGTCATTTTTTTAGGGCTCTGGCAGTGCTCATCCTGTTCCTCCTTGACCAAAGGAGCAGATACCGGCCCTGCTGATGGGTTAAGGACCTTCTACGACCCTGTCCAGCTCTCCTAGAGTAACTGCCTGTCTCCTGGAATCTCCTTCATGCCCTTGAGACTGTGCCGGGAGACGCAGCAAACCTTCTGGCAATGGCATGTATTAATGTGCCATCTTGGAGAAGTTGGACTACCTGTGCAACCTCTGTGGGGTCCAGATATCGCCTCATGCTACCAGTAGTGACACTGACCATAGCCAAATACAAAATTACTGAAATAACAGTCAGAAAAAGATGAGGATGGAAAAATGTCAGTGGCCTCCACCTATTAAGCCATTCCAGTTTTGGGAGTCGTCTCATTGTTGCCCCTCTAGTGCACCTGTTGTTAGTTTCATTAACAGCAAAGTAGCTGAAACTGATTAACAACCCCCTCTGCTACTTAACTGACCAGATCAATAGCCCAGAAGTTTCATTGACTTAATGCTATACTCTGATTAAAAAGTGTTTCTTTAATTTTTTTTGAGTAGTGGTGTATATATACTTATTGGGGGGTTGTGTGCACAATAGTGGCATTTCATTATTCATTACCGATTACAATCATTTATAATCATGGAACCAAAACTGCAAACAGGAAAACAATAATGAATGGACCCTTAAAGCTCAGTTATGTTTTCTGACCATCTCTTGCAGTGACCACTGCTTGACACCTTTTGATGCATACAGCCAGTTAGTCTTTGAACCTGCAGTTGTGGGAGGTTAACCCCATTCCTGCAGAATGGCCTGGCAAAGTTGCTAGTGATTGGCAGGCAGAGGGTCACATCTCAGGGTGCTATACTTCAGGGTACCTCAAAGTGAAAACAGCAGCTGTACCTGGCATTGCCCTTCTCGAGAGTGAGATTTGTTGACTTTGTGGGTAGAGTCTCTCTGACTGCTAATCTACAACAGTACAACAGTAGAAATTCTGTGTCTCATTCTCTCAAGCAATCATGCCTTTTGGCAGTTTCAGCTGCAGTATGGGTGTCCGATCTAAAATAGTCTCCTAGATCAGTGGTTCTTAAACTTTCCTTCTCTCACAACCCATTTTTGTCTATTGCTTGTCCTCCCAGGCCATAACCACCTGAGAACAGTGGCCGATCATTATTCCCCTGAACATCAGCCCCTGCAGAGAATTGTCAGGCCTCCTTGAAGGATTTGCTGTCAAACAATGTCTGGGGGGGTTTAGTTTCAGACATGCGAGTGATGACCCATCAGGCTTTCTGCAAACCTTTTGCGACCCTTTCTCATTCGCTTTAATTGCAATTCACGACTCTGTGCAGCCAGTTACTAAAACGCTGTTCTTGATGGAGTCTGATTTGTTGGTCCTGCTCTGGTGAGGTCATTCAGTGACAATCGGACTTTGATAGTGTCTAGCAACTCCGTCACATAATATGCCACTCAAACTCTCACTTGCTTCTGGTGACCTTCAAGGCATTTTGAAATGTATTAAAAACTGTTTATTTTGCTGTAACCTAAGCCGTGAACTAAAGCCTTTTTAAAGGTGACCTGATCAGGCCTTGATGGATCTTGTTGGATATAAGTGCAACCTAACATGTTTTTGCGTGTATGGCAAGATGCAGTGCTTCACTGAATGATCTGTATTGCTGGACTCTTAGCTAAAACAAATTGACAACATGAAATTGATAAACTTTTTTTAAACAATGGAGATCTTGACTTACACTCAGTCTCCACAGAAATGATGTCTATTAACCCAATTATTTTATATTTTTGTGTATTAACAATGTTTGGGTTTGACTTACTGCCGACAATGCGGACCAAGCTCTCACACCGGTTGTACAAGGAATGAATAGCCCTTATCAGGGGGTCCGGTACCCCATACTCCCGGAGCACCCCCCACAGGATTCCCCCATGGGACACGGTCGAATGCCTTTTCCAAGTCCACAAAACACATGTAGACTGGTTGGGCAAACTCCCATGCACCCTCCAGGACCCTGCTAAGGGTGTAGAGCTGGTCCACTGTTCTGTGACCAGGACGAAAACCACACTGTTCCTCCTGAATCTGAGGTTCGACTATCCGATGGGTCCTTCTCTCCAGGACCACCGAATAGACTTTTCCGGGGAGGCTGAGGAGGGGGACCACAATCCCGGTCTTCCAGTCCAGAGGCACTGTCCCCGATGGCCATGAGATGTCGCGGAGACATATCAACCAAGACAGTCCTACAACATCCAGAGCCTTGAGGAACTCCGGGCGTATCTCATCAAAGTGGTAGAGTCCAGCCCCTCTCAAGGAGATTGGTTCCAGAGTCCATCTGTGCGTTGAGGTGAGTCCGACTATATCTAGCCGGAACCTCTCGAACTCGCGCACTAGCTCAGGCTCCTTCCCCTTCAGAGAGGTGACATTCCACATCCAAAGAGCCAGCTTCTGTAGCTGAGGATCGGACCGCTAAGGTCCCCGCCTTCGGCCACCACCCAACTCGCACTGCACCCGACCTCACAAAGGTGGTGAGCCCATGGGAAGGGGGACCCACGTTGCCTTTTCGGGCTGTGCAGGCCCAGCCACCAGGTGCTCGCCATCAAGCCCCACCTCCAGGCTTGGCTCCAGAGGTGGGCCCGGTGACCCGCATCCAGGCGAGGGAAAACGGCGTCCAAATTTTTTATTCCTCATAGGAGGTTTTCTTGAACTGATCTTTGTCTCATCCCTCACCTAGGACCAGTTTGCCTTGGGTGACCCTATCAGGGGAGTAAAGCCCTGGACAACAGAGCTCCTAGGATCATTGGGACACACAAGCCCCTTCACCACGATAAGGTGGTGGTTCAAGGAGGCAACCTCTTACTGCAACTTACTGCATTGCCGGCAGTAAGTCGAACCTGTTTCCAGTGAGAGTTGGACTCCGGCAGGGCTGCCCTTTGTCACCGATTCTGTTCATAACTTTTATGGACAGAATTTCTAGGTGCAGCCAGGGTGTTAAGGGGGTCCAGTTTGGTGGACTCAGGATTGGGTCACTGCTTTTTGCAGATGTCCTGTTTGCTTCATCAGGCTGTGATCTTCAGCTCTCTCTGGATCGGTTCGCGGCTGAGTATAAAGTGGCTGAGATGGGAATCAGCACCTCTAAATCTGAGACCATGGTCCTCAGCCAGAAAAGAGTGGAGTGCCCTCTCAAGGTTGGGAGCGAGATCCTACCCCAAGTGGAGGAGTTCAAGTATATCGGGGTCTTGTTCACGAGAGTGGGAAGAATGGCGCGTGAGATCGACAGGCGGATCGGTGCGGCGTCCGCAGTGATGCGGGCACTGCATCGGTCTGTTGTGGTGAAAAAGGAGCTGAACCGTAAGGCAAAGCTCTCAATTTACCAGTCGGTCTATGTTCCTACCCTCACCTATGGTCATGAGCTATGGGGTAGTGACCGAAAGAATGAGATCGCCAATACAAGCTTTTTGCTTTTTTCCTTGCTGAAATGACATACATTGTTTTTGCATTATGTGTGCAATCTTAAGACCCGGATCAATACTTTAATCATACTTTTTTTTTTTTTTTTTTTTTTTTGGAAAACTGAACTTTTTTTTGTTTTCGCATTGGGATCATAGTACTCTACACCTTATTTATAAAATGAGGGAGCAGAGTACATCTTTATTAAAATTTATGAAAAATGCTTCACTTAACAGTGTGATTTTATGTGGAAAATTTAACATTGTGAAGAAATAACTGTGACTTGTTACAGGATAAGTTCACCGTTTTTTCATTTTGCATTTATCCTTATCAGCCAATACCTTTAGAAGCCTCATCTTCTAAAATCTTTTTAAAATTATTAAACAGTTCCTCATCCTGTAGGTTTTAGCTACTCTCAATTTCAAAATATATCCTTCTAATCCATCCAAGGTGGCTGAAAACCTTTTTTTCTTTTTTCTTTGTTTTTTTTTTTTTAATTGAAAAACTCTGTACACTGGGGAAATTCCTAAGGACCACAGACTAGAAGATATTACCCAATTATATAAAAAGAGTAATTGGTCTGATCAAAATAAGAATCGACCAGTAAAATTGTAGGATCTGAATACATGGTGGGTAGTGGAAACCTGAACATATGCTTTATGAAAAGGATCTGAGGTTTGTATTCAAATAATCACTGTCTGTACACACAGTGTACAGAAGCCATTAAGAAGGCTGACACGATGTTAAGTTATATAGAATGATTGTACCATACAAGTCGAGACATGTTATGATTAAGGTATATAATTCACTAGTGAGGCCTCACCTGAAGTACTGTGTACAGTTTTGGCTGCAATACTATAAAAAGGACAATGCAGCATTAGCAAAAGTCCAGAAAAGCGCAACTAGACTGATTCCAGGACTGCAAAGCTGTGAAGAAATATTGAAGGAGCTGAATCTTTTTTATTTTAATCAGAGATTAAGAGGTAACTTTTAAACTCTGTAATGTTTAAAATTATGAAAGAATTTGTAGTTATCTTAATTTTTTCCTTGAGTCATTCGAGAACAATAGGACATGGAGATATTTAGGGGAAATTTGTCCTTCCATACTAATTTTTCTTTCACACAGTGAACCCCTAACACAGAATAAGTTACCACAAAGTGTGCAAGAAACCTAGGGGGACCTTCAAAACCCGATTCAGTGTTATTTTCGGAAATGTTAGATGAATAGGATTGTTAAGCTTATTGTGCCAAGTGGCCTGTTCTCATCAATTGAATTTTATTTTGTATAGCCCTCTTCATTGATTGTAGGCATAGAGCACTGTGACAGGTTCTCAGGATTATGCAAATTTAAACAGTGTTTGCATTTCATCAGTATTGTTCTAATGCTTTCTTGACCCACGTATAAACCTGTCTTTACTTTATTCTGATTTGAAGAGAGGTGAGTATGATATGTCATTTAAAGATTTATTATGCTGTTTTTATATGTACAGAAGTGATCTTTTAAAATTACCACTTCCAGTAAAAGGTTTACTAATTTGTAGCATATGAAATCCATCTTATTTTTTTTTAAGGTAACAAGTTATTCTCCCTTTAACAGACATCATTTGATTGGCCCTGATGTTGCCTACTATAATTCTGGAAAGCGATGCTATCAAAGTTTTGACAATTTCTCATATAGGACACGGTAGGTTTAACAGATATTTGCAAAATAAATGCTATAATTGTTTGTAATAGTTGCAATTGGTGATTTCTTCTGCCTGTCTTTTAAACATGTAATGTAATTTTTAGTGTTTTATAGAGAGATGGAAGTTAGGAGTATGCGCTTATAGTGATGAAAATTAGGACATACAAGAAAATTCAAAGTTATAGAGAATGTTTTAGTAGAGGGGAAAAATATATCAAATATTAATCATCATAAAGCACAACATATAAATATGACTAATTTTTATGTGCACAAAACATTTGTACTCTGAGCAATAACTTGGATTTTAAAAGAGGACCATTTGGTTCTATATTTTGTGTGTTTGTTGATATATTTTTCTGCTCCTTTTAGTTCTTACAGCAGAAGTCGACGACAAATGCACTGCGTTAATAAAGAATGTCAGTTTACGTTTGTGCCTGAAAATGGGGAAGAGTCTCAGGGAATGGAAGGAACAATTACTTTTTATGAGATAGAAGAAGGTGATGAGACTGCATTCCCTCCTCTGCCAGTAAGTTTCACAAATTGTTAAACATGTAAGCCCATAAAGTAAGCTACAGACCAAACTGAGGCAAGTCTAATATACTGTGTCTGATATTTGAGATGCTTTGTATGAATGAAAGGCTGCGTAGGTTTTTCTGAATGTTATGCAGATTTTGATATTTAAGAGGGTAATTTAAGGAAAAAAAAGATTAAATATGCATTTAAAAATGTAAGTTATTTTATCATTTTTGTTCATGTCAATTTTCTGTGATGCAACACTTAACATAACGGGGTACAATTCAGCAGACAATTCTATAAGGATTTTCTTTTAACATTGTGGCAAGTGTTACAAAATGTCATTGCTTAAGTGCGTTTGTTTAATACCAAAGAGGTTTTTCCAGTTTTGCTTTTAAAATATTTACTGCAGAGAAACATGCACATTTCAAAAAAGCACTATTTACCAAAATTCCCCCACCTTTCCAGTTAGTGAATAATGCCTGACCTGTCTGTCTTCTGTCTTACCCTCTTCTTTATTTAAAGTTATAAATCTCAAGGTCAAATTAAATTCAATATTGTAGAAATATGCACATTGTCAGACTCGCTCCAGAGATTTCTTAGCACCTACAAGGCACAGATGAGTGCCTGGTACAATGCTAGCCTGCTAAAAGGAAAGTGGCTCTGAGGACATGGAGCATTATGATTCGTGTGGAGGGTACTGAACTCATGAGTGAGACTGAAAAAATACAGGCTAGATATACAGTATTCAGACTTCCCTTTGTAAATCTGATGGCATATCAGATGGCTCTGGAAGCAAACCTCTTGAAGGGTAGTCTTTCTCCAGCTCTGATGTTAACCCACGCGGAGGCCATTAATGGATGTACAAATACTTTTGGGGTACCATACCACTGGTGTTTATTGTAGTGGATGACATGGTCACCTTAGTCTGTATTAAAGATGCGGCAAGATACATGTATCTGTTTTACATGTATGCATCGAACAACTGTGCAGAATAACTGGCTTTTTTTTTGTTTTGTTTTTTTTAGAGACCTTGGACATAGTGCTCAAAAGGGTATTGTTAGATGTAAATACTAGTGTGAGTAGTGATGGAATACTGAGAGTACTGGAGGATTGATCTGTGTTTTGTAAATACAAGCAAGGAATGCATGTCATGGATGTTAAGGATTTTGAATATGGTTGAATACTGTGTGTATTGGGCAGAGTTCCTTGGGCCAAAGTTTAATGATGTTCTGGGCATTTAGGTCAAGACTGGTGCTGAAGTGTCAACTGATCACCACTTGGTGGTGAATTGGCTCAATCAGATGGCATATCTGTTGGAAGGACCTGGAGGACTCAAATGTGTAGTTGGGTGTGCTTGCAGATGATAAGCACTATACATGTACAGCGGCTGTTACAGACACAAACCAAATGTATGTGTTTACTGTATAACAACAATAAGACCAGCTCACTGTTGAAAATGGTAAATATAGAAGGCAGTCGGGATTGAACCGAGGACTCTTGATTACAAGTCAGCAAATCTTACCGCTGCACCACGAAAGCTAATGTATTGTCCTTGAACCTTTTGTGAAAGTGTTTATTTTTTCTTTGGACTTCAGGCCTCATACATTATATAGTCTATGCCTACATTTTGTCATTTATTACGTAAATATGAAAAACGTTTACGTTTTAACCATGTGTTTACACAGATTATTGTAGAAACGGAACATACATGAAATGCATGTGTTCCAAATAACATTCCTCTTTAAAATGTTCAATTCCTAATGGTGTATATGTGTTGTGTTAGTATATTTATATTATGTTTCACGGAGTTTAGTACCACAAATGCACATTATACACATCCAAATTATTTTGTGGTGAATGTAATTACAAGGAATAATTATCATTTTTAGTGTGTGTTGGGTTTTTTCTTAACTTTTCAATTAATAGTGCTGAAGATTTAACCCTGCTGTCTCAAATTCTCTCATTTTCTCAATTCCCTGACATGATTTGTGGTTAACAGGTGTTTCTGTATTTCTCTTGCTATGCTTAAGGGCCAAGCTGTTTCGTCACCTGTGGTTCCTGCTCCGGCAACATATTGGGTTAGGAGAGGACATAGCCCACTTCATCCAAGCAAACAAACTGTAACCTCTTCAGAGGAAGATATTGATGATAGAAGTAATAATGGTAAGAAACCACATGCTTTCTGTGTTTTCTTTAAAAGGTGTTCAGAATCATGTTATCTTTGCACAAAAACTCTTGTATAAAAAAATTCTCTCCTAGTTACCCCGTTAGTTTTTTATTGGTGAAACATTTTTAGTCATCACCCTTTGAAGGGGATGTGGACATGTAAAATTTCCAATTTCCTTCCTTTTTGTGATTTATAGAATGTAAAATTTCTATGCATTTGTGACCCATGTCACTAGGTACTTAAGAACTATTTTGACAATAACAGGCTATTTATTTAGTTCACCAATGCGAGTAGGTTTTTTTTTTTTTAATCAAGGTGAATCAAAATTTGAAGCCCCTAAAGTCCAGGGGCCTCATGTATAAATGGTGCTTATGCACAAAAATGTTGCATAAGCCTGTTTCCACGTTCAAATCGCAATGTATAAAACCTAAACTTGGCGTAAAGCCACGTGCATTTCCACGGTAGCTCATACCCTGGCGTACGCAAGTTCTGCGCTCGGTTTTGCAGACTGGCGGCACCCAGCGTCAAAGCAGTGCTACTGTTCATGTGTAGTTACCCTTTCTTTTTTAGATCCACATCCCTGACGTGGCTTTATAGATATTCTGAAATTAACTGCATATTGTTTAATGCATCTGATTGTAATTAATCTGTAACAATATAATGGTTCACGGAATGGACAAACTATTCTAAATACCATAGTTGCTTTAGCGTTGTTACTCTCACTGCACCTTCTTTTTCTTCTTTTAGCTGCTCCCGTTAGGGGTTGCCATAGTGGATCAACTTTTTCCATATTACTCTCACTGCACCACTCGGAGCAGCTGATTGGAAAGAGAATTATCGGTATACAGCACATGCTACCTATTTAAACTGCTCTCACATGGCAAACTCTTCAAAACCTTTCCTGTACAGACATCGCGGTTCAGAAACAGTTTCATCCCAAGTACAATAAACATACTCTATCAGTCCATCAAGTGCTCCTTGTAGAACTGTTTGTACTTATTAGTACAATCACCTCACTGTAAATTTGTACTACAGTTATAATATTGCACAATCTGAGCCATTTTATAAAGCGCGTATTTACATATGAGGATATCATTTTTAAGGTGAAATGCAGCAAAATGTTTATTATACTATACAGATAAAACTTTAACTTCATTTAAATAATCTATATTGTTAATTATATGAGGACACGGTGTCGCTGCGCTAGTTCACGGATTGTTCCTCCCTCGCTCTTTATGCTTGCTGGGACTGGCGTGACACTGGAAGGATAGAATAATTAAATATGTACTATGAAGATATTTCAATGTTCCTTAAAAGTTTTGAAGAATCGGCGTTCTAAGCTTACAGATGGCTTAACGTCTATTACAGAGCTGATTGTGTGGCGATTAGGTATTTGGAGAAATAAAAGGAAGGACAGGAATTGGAGGTTAGTACATTTGAAAGAGACCGTACTGCTGCAATAAATTTCATTGAAGGTCGCGCACAATCACTGCACCACCGTGTTCCCTTGTTTAAAAACATGCTTTAACTCCTATCATCATGAAAATGTTATCACGTATACATCTCAGTATTTTAATTATTCAGAGAGCTGTAATATCATGAATGTAATGGATTCTGTGTCCTTTCGAAGGAAGAGAAAGCCCGGAAGCACGTAGTGATTCACACACACAGCGCACATAGAAGATCAAATACAAAACAAAGCATTTAACGTGCTACTTTAGTTACGATGGGATTTGAGAAACTAGTGAATTAAACGATTTTAAGATGAAGTTTATGATGATCTACTTTAGTGACAAAATAAACTACGTGATTAAAGTGGAAATTTTGAGAATAAAGTTGACATTTCGTGCTTTTTTTTCCCCCACTGTGTGCCTTTTTTTTTTTTTTTCTCTCTCTGGGGCTACGACTCGCCTTTTCATGGCGACTTTGATATCTGACAACTTTTTTTTATTTCGGGCACTGTACGACTTTGTGAACTTCAGCTTTCCGAGTTTCTCCAACACTCTGTCACTCGATCATCTTCCTTTTGTTGTTTATGCCACTGTTTAAACCAACAAATAGTACGTTTTTCCTTGCCTCCACTCGGTATTCGCTGAACTTATATTTTCCCCCCGTGCTTTTGCCATTGCCTTTTCACAGAATGCTGAGCTTAAGGGCTATTTATTTTGATTTGCATATTTAAAGAGGCATAATTCTGGGAGGAGACTGGGCAGGACAGCAGGTGCGTGCATGTGCGTTACTTTTCACAGTGACTGGGATTTATGTAGCAGAAGAACGTGGAAGTGGGCGAATGCACAGATTTATGCATCTGGATTTTTTTGTGCGTAAGCACATTTCCACTTTTGTGCTTACACCATGTTATAGTGTGAATTCTATGCATGGTGTTCTGCATGAGGCCCCAGCTCTTTACAATATTACTGTACATGGTAACTTATTCTATGTATCTGTGGTTCTTTGTGTGAAGAAAATATGTAAAATTTGCTTTGCATCCCCATGGATTTTATTTTTTTTTTGACAACAAAAATCTGCTGATCCAATGTAACTTTTAAATACTTAAATCATGTATGTAGGAGTCGTTCTTGTCTTTGTGCATATAGCACAGTTAAATTCACCTCTTAATCTGTTTGCTTAATCTAAAAAAAATTAAACTCCTTTATAGTTCGTATCATATAGTCTTGAAATTAGAGAAAGTCCAGAGAATAAACTAATGCGGCTGTGTATTTTGTGTAGTTTGGAGACTAAAGCTGTACACAGTACTTCAGGTGAAGCTTCTCTAGTATGTTTATACATCTTAAGCATAACCTCCCTTGATTTGTTTGCTACAAATCATGCTATATAATATCCTGTTGACTTTCTTGATCACTTCTATGCACTGGCTGGATTTAGACAGCATTAAGTCCATTATAACTCCTGGGTTGTCCTTCTAAACTGTACTCTCAAGCTTCAGACCTCCCATTATGTTCAGCTCTACCATTTTTATCTCCTACATGTAATAATTTACATTTGCTTAAATATCATCTTCCTTGCATGTAATCAGCGCATCCTCCCAAGCTCCTTCTCACATGTGTCTAAGCCTGTAAGCTCTCCAGGTTCCCCTGTAATGATTTAGCTGGTTCAACATTATCTGCCCTTCCACCTAGTTTAGCATAGTCTGCAGACTTGACCAGCTGCTTGTTTAAATTCTTTTTTTACAGTTTTTAAATTTTAAAAACGGTGGTCCTAGTATTGAACCATGAGGGAGGAAACTTTTAACGTCACCTAATTTCGAAAAGGTTTCTTTCATCATAACCATTTTTCAGTGTTAAAAAAAAAAAATTGTAACCACATATACAAGGCACCCTGAATTAATACTTTTTGTATGACTGGTACCTAATCAAAACCTTCTGAAAATAAAACTTTTTAGAGCCACTCTGATCATATGCTCTTGTTGCTTTATCACAAAATTTACAGTATAATAATGAAATATGATCTCCTCTATTTGGTTTCAGGCATGTTTGTTTCCTTAGTAATTGCTTGAATTTACCTATGGTGCATTTTTAACCATTGTTCTTGTAAGCCTTTTTGGTAATGATGGAGTTAATCCTACAAGCTTTATACAGTTTTTGTTTTTTTGTTTTTTTTTTTGTTTTTTTTAATTTCCAGTAGGTAGTTTTCTTTAATTCCCTACTGTTTCTAAATTTTGAGCTAAACTTGTCCTGCACTATATACAAAACACTTTTCAAACTAGCCCCACATCTCAACTATTTCCATAATTAAAGCCTATCCCAGTTTGTTTGTTTCTTTGCATTGTTACAACTGCTCAAACCTACTCACCTACTAAAATGAACTTTAAGATTTTCATTTTGGGGGAATGTGCGCTGTCAAAATGTAATGAAATTTATTATATTATGGTCACTATATCCTAATGGCTCAAACATGTATATCCCATGATTCCCATCCTGAATATTAACATGCTGTGTTAAAAGCTGTCAATTATGTCTACATTTTGTCATTTATTACTAAAACATGAAAAAGTTTCTGTTTAAACAATGTGTTTACATTGATTGTTGTAGACACGGAACACACATGAAATTATTTTCCCTGTACAACTTTAGGTAGCTCACTCCCAGATAATCATGGCTTGAGCTTTAACTTCTGGCCCATTCTGCAGCAGTGGGGGTGGTATAGCAGGCTGCTTGGGCTTGTCGACACATTTACAAGACAAAAGATGCTGACAGAGAGGTGTGAAGGGATTTAAGGTGGGCTGGGTTTACGTGTGGTTTTTTTTTTTTTTTTGTAGGCTCTGGTAATCCTAGTGCAGTGGTTCCCAAACTCGGTCCTGGGGTCCCCCTGTGGCTGCAAGTTCTTGTTCCAACCAGATTCACAATCGGTGATAATAATCAATAACAATTGATCTCATTTAATTAGCTGGTCTATTTTTACTCTTATACTGCATTTAGAAAACACATAACAGTATGGTGTTGACATTTATAAGACATTTAGAAATATTTCTATTTTTTTTCTAAAGCTATAAAATGCCTCTCTTTTGTTCCTATTATTATTTTCTCCTTTTCCTGTGTAGTTTGCTCCCTTCGTTTAACCCTAATAGTGACAATTAACAACCAGCATAGCCGGCACACAGGTTGATGAAAGCAGCAATGACTTCAGTGTCATTAGTAAATAATCAATTAAATAACCAGAACACCTGAAAAATAAGAATGAAAATTTGGTTGAAAATACAGTTAATGACTTAAAAAAAAAAAACAAAACTACATTTTCCCCATATAACTGCTTATTACATTTTAATAAAAATCTACCTAAGTTTGTCATTTCTGCATTGACTCCAAAACAGAGAAACTGGGAAATAATGACTCACTTAATTAGCCCAGGAGTCCAATGAAAAACGGAAGTTGGTTGGAACAAAAACCTGCAGCCACAGGGGGTCCCCCAGACCGAGTTTGGGAACCACTGTTCTAGTATTAAGAGACAATTACCTTTCAGTTCTGTGTGTCATTTTAGCATTATCAGGGTTACATCTTGAGCTCAGGGATTGATGCGCTGGATAGAGTTGCATCTCTTACTTTATGCTTACATCAAACAATGAGCCACCTATTTCTACCTCTCTGGTGCCAAGTCTTCTCATAAACCACTTTTTTTTTCTTTCTTTTTTTTGCCGTGTACACGTTCTCCCTAAAGGATACCTGGGAGAGATGTGCCAATTCCTCACTACAATGTAAGCTATCCACCACCATATCAACATCCTGAGTCAGTTGGCATCTTCTGCAGGTGTAGGCCAACATCACACTGGCCATGCTTTGTATGTACACATTTTTCCAATTTGTTTGGATGGCAGGTAAACCCTTTTTAGTAAAACATTTTTATACTTAACATATAAAGGATGTAGCTGAAAAGTGCTTTAGAAGATGACAAAAATAGTTAAAAGCAAAGAAAAATCAAAATTAGATAAAAATAACATGCAATAAATAATGCAAACTTGCATATGATATGATTAATAGAGGAATAGAGTCTTGAATAGAAATTGTTTTATATGCCTCTAAACAGGTGTCCAATGATGAGGTCATTTGGCTGATGAGGACAGAAAAAAAACTCTGCTCCAGTTAAGCTGGAGAGAAAAAGTTTCCAGAAAATTTTCTCTGAAATATAAATTAAATATGGGTTAAAATTAAGTGCAGTATTTGTTTTAAAGTCTATATGTCCACTAAATATACCCCTAAATGTACTGTTTAAGATACTTGTGCTACTTACTACCATTACCAACCAATTTCCTCTAGACTCGTACACTTCACCGGTTCCTTTTTTTTCTAACCCCATACAGTGATCAGTTCAGTAGCTAAATAAATGTCTTTCTCTCTTTAAATGTTACCTTTATCCTTGCATTCCTTCTAGCACCAATGCTTGATGTGTTGCTGATTTAACTAGTATTCTCTTACTACTTTACTGGTAGACACACTCGTTTATTATTAACAGATACAAAGCCATTTAGATACTTACTATCATGGAGAACTATGCTACACCTGCTGTTACAGCTATTGTCATTTCACCCAGATGCATTACTGTGATACACATGCCTTTTACTCCCCACATGCTCTGCAAAAAAAAAAACACACACCAAAAAAACTTTCTGCGGGGGGGGGGGGGTCTGTAAAAAGTACTGTCTGGCCCTTTAAGTAGTGGCAACTATTAATGTAGTCTAGTTTAACACACAAGCAACACACAGCACCCAGCTCTCACTACAGTCCACCAGCAAGGATGTGGTATACAATCTGTACTCAAAGCTTCTTCTAGCATTCAATCAGTATATTTTAATCCTTGAATCTGCCTTAGAATTAAATTTCTTCTGAAATAATGTATTCCTTATCCAAATGCATTTCTGTAAAATTGATCCTAAATTTCAATAGACTCTTCAAACTCAAGAGTATATTTAGTTTTTCGCCTCATCCTAATCTCATTTAAAATGAGTTTGCAACATCATTTTCATAAATCTAGGTTATAGTGAGTCACAAATCCTTAAGTGTCAGAAGGCAGCAATATTCAACTAGTAAGAACAGTAATTCTATAATAGTCATTGAGAAGTCGAATGATGAAATTTACCAAATGTAAAGGTAAACTTAACTCTGCATATAAGGTATCAAATTGTGGTCGCTGTGCATTTTTAAGGATTTTGAATTGAGCCTTGTATAGGTTTTCTCAAACCATTTTTTTTTGTTCCAAACTGTTTAAAAGTTTTATAAATATATAAAGTATAAGTATAAATGGAACTGAATAAATGTGTGCTTATTTTCTCAGGAGAATTTTCTGAAGACTACATTTATGCAGGTTTGTATTCAGTTATTTTATATAAAACATTACAGTTTTGATGCATTGCATTCATCTGGTATAAATGTAAATCTGGACTGAAACCCTATTACTTTCACTAGCCCTTTTAACTTTGTTGTTTCACATTTATGTGTAAAGAATGAAAATCTATAAATCTGTGCAATCCTTAAACACTATGAACTGAAGCACCTAGTCATTTATCATCTCCATGGTACTGTAGATTTTATGTACAAATGAGTGCCAAAGCTTGCATTCTCTATATATTTTTATAACCCTTCATCCCAAAGGTATTGTAACGTTAAGATATCGCATTTTATTCAATGATGCTGCAATAGCTTTCTTTTTGTTAAATGTGAATATGAAAAAGTGATCAAAGATTTGCTTGAATTTTTAAGGATTTCACCTCACTTACTAAATTACAGATCAGTGAAACATACAGTACTATACTGTATCTTTGTACCTTCCCCTCAAATTAGCAAAATTAAAATCATAAAGTGATTAAAATATTGAAATATGCAAAATGTTTGCAGTTATTCAGCATGTTATAAATAAAAGAATTGTTTCACATAATCTAAGCAAAATATGGAATCATTTTCTCATTCTGTGAGCTGGTCAAGGTTAAAATGGTATGGTAGCAGTGTAGAGTAAGTTGTAACACTAGGTTGTTCATTAATCAAAAATGTCTCATTAGTTGATACCCCTAACAGCTGGTAAAGTATTAGTTGTAAATCTAAAACTGATAAGTAAGCAAACATTTTATTCCAATGTGTTCTGAGCATGGGACATTTCCCAGCACATTTGACACTGTGAAGCCAATGCCTGATATCATATCTAATAATTAATGTCATAGCCAGTGTACATTTTTTGTAGAGTTAGAGTTCAGAGAAATTGTGTATGATGTACAGTTTAGTGTTGAGTTAGACCATGTTTTATCTTCCATTCATTAAGTATAGGGTCCTGTTGCAGAGACTTCATCTGTAGATGATGTGAAATGTACTTTGAATACATTGTTTGTAGTTCCAAACTGTATCAGTAAATTCAACCGTGGATGGTTAAGAAGAGTTGGGGAGGTTAGTCAGGTTCCTTTTAGCAAAGTCTTTTTTTTTTTTTTTTTTTTGTAAATATTTTAATGAAAGGTAATATTTTACTCGCAGCTGTTTAAAGTTTGCAAATATATTTTCTTTATGCGTAGCGTATTGGTCTCAATACTGAGGGCATTCCATACTTTAAATATTGTGTACTTAAGGGATCATTGTAATATGGCAGGGTTTTAAGTGTTCTCTCCATTCTTTGTTTCTTTCTTTGCACCCTATTATGTAAATGAGTGTTCAACTGACACACGTCTGTTTTTCTGGCAATAATTGATGGTAGCTGATGCACTGGGGAGAATGTACATGTAACATTGTGCATAGAACTTAAACTCCTTGGCTAAACAGGAGAGTGAAAATTTTTATCTGATTTCATCCATTGTTCATTTATTAAAGATCAAAGATTTAGAAAAGGAAATGGTAGTTTCCCAGCTAAGCAAACTTTTTGAGACACATCCTATAAATTTTTCTGAATATGTTGAGATTTTCTGGTAAATGACAGGAAAGACTTGCACATCTAAGTATCATCAGCTGGGAGGAAACTTTGGCAGACAATGACAGTCCTAGGTTTTTGGGTTTTGAATTTGTTCTGTGCTAACTAAGAGGGCAACAGTCCCATCAGTGTTGTACTGTAGTTGTGTGTAATCATCCGATTGTTTCTAGGAGGGCCTTGGGTACCCGTAGTACTTTTTATCACGCAAACTACTGTCTATCCACCAAGATAGAGTTGTTTACATTATTTGTGACTGGCTAATGCTTGATTCTGACTAACTAGACACTCTTTCGGCCTCCACTATTAAGTCTGCTATTAGAGCTTTGAAGTTTTGAATATAAACCATGTCCTCGGATCAAAAGTACATATACTAGATCTGTAATATAGCAATGAAAACATTACATGTTCAAAATGTTTTATTTATTTTATTTATTTATTTAAATTTAGCTTTGGACTAATAGAAAAATTACATGATAGGAAACCAAAAACAGAACAAAGGTTTATCATTCAGGTTTCCCTCTGAACTGTTAGTACTGATTGAGTCATATATTCCTAATATTTTACATTTGTATTGTTGATTTTATTGCAGATGCAGGATACCAAAGTCCAGCTGTCTTTGCTGCTGCTGAGTCAACCTCAAGCTTGGTATGCTTTGTATTTACATAATCATTTTGGGGGGATAAATTGTTCATTTTGATTGCACAGCTGACATTCCACAACTTATCCTGCTTAAATAATTAATAAAATATCGTTGTAGTTGAGAAGCTATTATCACACTCTCAGTACAGTAGGTTTGTTTTAATTCTTTTAAAATACTGTGTGAACAAAAATTATACTTTATACCTTATTACATTTAACATGTAAAAGATATACAGTAATTTCCATGGCAAAGGCATTGGTTTACATTTCTTAAACTTAACTCTTTTACAGTCTCTTCAGGAAGCCACACCCCCTACTGAAACTCCACCTGATGGTGTGGCTGCATTCAGTTATTCTCAACAGGTAACAAAAAATTTTTAAAAAGCACTGATTATGTGTTGTGCTGTTTCACCACTACTGGATGTGGTTTTTCCTGTTGTACACTAAGCAGCGGTGCAAACCAGATACAATAATTCCAAAGTTCACTAAATGCTCAACAAAGTTAAAAACCAGGAAAAGTGGCGTGCTACTGGCTTTAACACTATACGTTTGCAATTTGGAAAAGTACATATTTGTTAGTACTTCCAGTCATTAGCCAATAGTAGCTGAGTAAAGTGATACCTGTTAGTTCCTTCCCGTAATTGTTTTGCTGTTGAATAATTTTTGATGTGATGGTGCAGTGCGATTTATTTTTAACCACAGAGCATTAGCTTAATATTAATAATGTGCAAGCTGGTAAATCAGAATGGTTTGTTCAACTTTGACACCTGCGGCACTACTTACAAAGTTTATAAACCAAAATACTTATGTTTTTCAACATGTTTAAATGCAAGTTGCAATCGTATTGATATTATTTCTGCCCCCACCTCTCAGGTAATGGTCAGCTCAACTGTAATCTCCCCTGCTTCATGTGCTCACACTACTCCCATCACCGTCTTCAGCTCTTGTTCTGGGGGAGCTCAGAATTCTGTATCTTCGTTACCTCCTCAGCCTGTTGCACAACCTACCCCAGTACCATCACCTCCCCTTGAAAGACAAGGTAATGTAAAAATATCGTAATACATATGGTGGGTTTATGCATGAATTGATTTCACAAGTAAATAGGCTAATCTTTTTGTCTGCTTGTTTTGTTTTTGAGAACGGTGATAAAATAAAATTTATTTGGTTTTGGAGTTACTGTGCTTTACAAAAAGTTTGTTTCTAGAATTGAAACTCGTATTGCGATATATATATATAATACACTAGTTTAACCCTGTCCAGAATGTCCTTTTGTTCATGTTATGGAAATACATACTTTCTTATAGGTGTACATTTTCAAGTCTTTCTAAACAGCCTCACTCAAAACTGCATTAAATGCTTGCACCTGGTCCACTGCCCCTTTAAACTGTTACCATTGGCCACAAGTGAATAAAAATTAGTTAAGAGTATGCAGCAATAGGAATGTGAAACCTTTAAGTTCTATAGTAATTCCTCCAACTTTGCTAAATCAGCCATGATGTAAATATGTCAGACATAAGATTAGCAAAGTAAGTTATCTTTTCCATGCTAGGAAAATTCAACACAGCAGAGGAGGCATTTCAAAAATATCCTCAAATGAAAACTGATAAAATAATATTTCGGAACTTCAATTCTAGCCAAATCTTTAAAAATAGTTTCAGTATTTCAAGGTGGAATGGTACAAAAATAAATATTGAAGATGTAGGCTTTTTCTGAGAGGATTTCCATAATACATATACCACAAACACACTTTTCAGTTTGCTAGATTGGTAATTCTACTTTTGCGCATTAAATGTGAATTTCCCCTTGGGGATTAATAAAGTATCTGTCTATCTATCTGTCTATCTATCAATCACAGTATAAATGTGCATACTTTGGCAATGCAACAACAACAACAACAACAACATTTATTTATATAGCACATATTCATACAAACAGTAGCTCAAAGTGCTTTACATAATAAAGAATAGAAAAATAAACAATATGAAAACAAAATAAATCAGCATTAATTAACATCGAATAAGAGTAAGGTCCAATGGCCAGGGGGGACAGAAAAAACAAAAATAAAAACTCCAGACGGCTGGAGAAAAAAAAATAAAATCTGTAGGGATTCCAGACCATGAGACCGCCCAGTCCCCTCTGGGCATTCTACCTAACATAAATGAAACAGTCCTCTTTGGATTTAGGGTTCTCACGGAAAGGCTTGATGATGATGGTCACATAGAATTCTAACAAAAAGCCATAATATATTGTTCCAAAAACACATTTTATCAGCACTGTGATGATTGTGAGATTTTTTCTGAAGGTCTGAATATTTTGATTGAAAAAACAAATATTTAGGAGCACATAAATTCTATTCTGAGAAATTATTCTGTCATTTTTTTTTTCTCTGAAATCTAACAGTCTGATACTGTAATCTTATGATTTGATAAAATGCACACTTTATGATTACAGTCATTTTTAAAGTGTTCCTGTTTTTATTTTAGTAGTTTTGACCTCTCCATCTGTGCTGTACCCCCCAGCTGCTTTGCTTTTTGTAAATGAAATGGGAGAACCAGTGAACACTCCACCTCCTCCTCCATATTCATGTGATCCAAATGGAAATGATCTACCAAGAGGTAATACTTCAAGATTTCTTTAATATCATTTTTGGTAATGGTCAGCTACTCAAGATTTCTAGTTAAGGTCCAGTAGGTGCCAAAAGGATTAAACTGGTTTCAGACTAGTGAAAGGAAAACTGTTCTGATTGACCTGCCTAAATTATTATTGACACTAGGGGACATTTGGCATGATTAATCGCAGAAACCTCATTGTGTAGTGGAGAACATTGAAAGATTTTCTAAGTGCAACTTTATCTGGGGCTTTGCAAAGACCCTTTGTCTTGCTAAAGTTTAGACCTGTACCTGTGATAAATTAGATTATAAGTGCTTTTAGAAAGGGCCCACTATGTAGACTCTGAAAGTACAGACAGATTCGGAGCAGTGCCTGGTTTCTTAAATGTGGTTGCTGGAGATCAGTGGTGTAGTGTGATCATTACAATTTAGAAATGAATCTAAAGCGGAAAATTACTTTCAACTCTGGTTAAAAGGTGTAGCTCTAAAGCCAAGTGCTAATCGGGAGAAAATGTTTTGAAGCTAGTCAGCTCTGTAGATGAGATGGGAGAAGGAGGTAAATTTTTAGTGAAGGTTCTCGCTTAAAGAAACCCATTGGGACAACAGAGTTTAAGTGCTGTTTAAGTGTTTAGATTTTATTTGAGGCATGTAGTGTTCACGTCGTTTTTTTTCAACACCCCAGTGACATCACAAGGTTACTTCATCACATTTTAAATAAGGGGTCTGTAAGTGTTAAAAAGATAAACCTGTTTTTATTGCTGTATACAGATATTATACATCTGTGATACTTCATAGTGCTGAATTAGGACCATTGTCCTTTTTTCCCCGCTGTAGTATTTTAACACATGATGACTTTGGTGGAAATGTTTCCTTTATTGTTTGTATGATACAAGGTGCCATATAGCATATGATTAGCGCTTACAAGTAAGAATTGCACTGTACTCTGTATGTGTGACAATATTATGAACCCATTTTAGAACACTTTTTTGTGTTCAAGGTATTCCAGCCCCTTCAAAGGTATTATTCAATGGGAGCACACCATGTTAATGTGCTTAAAATAAACAAATTCCATAGGAAGAGTATCATAACAGATTGTGACACTGATTTTTGAATTAAATGTCTTAACCATGCAAAAATAAACCAATTATGTCAATATGCATATTACTTATGTGGTAAAAGTAAGACAAATGTCAAATGTTGATTTGAAATAAATGCTATATTTGTCATTGTTCATTCTGAAAATATACTGTAGGTTTTTAATTGCTGATGTAAAGTCTAAAATTAAAGTACCTTAAGAGAATGTCCAGTGAGTTCTATGCCACATAATAAATTTCAATGAAATTAGTGTATCATGACTATTAAACAACTAAACTTCATAATTTGTTTTTGAGTTCTGTCTCTGAGGATTTCTATAAACATAAATTCTTGGAAGATTGCTACTATGTACTATTTTTCCCATGTGTCCTGCATTTTCTCCCAGTGGGCTGTGCTTATTGTACCTCTGTCTAGAGCACTGTGGGTATCCTCACAATGTCCCCAATTTTTATTCTGCTTGTTTATCTTTATTCTAAGAACAACAACATTTATTTATATAGCACATTTTCATACAAGCAATGTAGCTCAAAGTGCTTTGCATGATGAAGAAAGAGAAAAAAGACAGAATAAATAAAGTTAGGGAACACTAATATAGAATAAAGTAAGGTCCGATGGCCAGGGAGGACAGAAAAAACAAAACAAAAAAAAAAAAAACTCCAGACGGCTGGAGAAAAAATAATCTGCAGGGGTTCCAGGCCACGAGACCGCTCAGCCCCCTGTAGGAATTCTACCTAACATAAATTACCTCAATCAGTCCTTATTTTATTCAGGGTTCTCATGGAAGAATTTGATGATGGCCATGTGGACTTCTGGCTTTAAATCCATCAATGTAAGGACATCGCGGTGCTTTGATTAGGTGGTAGTGGCACAGATCGCCACCACAGAAAACAGAAAAAAGAACAGAAGAGAAAGTAGGGGTTTGTACGGATTTTGGAGCCACCATGTAGAATAATAATTAATTGAATATACAGTGCATCAGGATTTAACTAAAATGAAGCTATGAGAAAGTCATGTTAAAATGTGTTTTAAAGTGCTCCATTGTATTAGCCTGACAAATTCCTATTGGCAAGCTATTCCAGGTTTTAGGTGCATAACAGCAGAAGCCCGCCGCAGAAGCCCAGTTTACTGTGTTGGTTGTTTTTTTTTTTTTTTTTTTTTTTTTTTAAAACTCTATTATATAGAGTAAACCTAGCAACTCTGCCACACTGATTTTTAGTTTTGTCGTGCTCATGAACAAGATCCTGAGGTACTTGAGAACTTACCCTCTGGGAGGGTAAGCCATTCTTCAGTAGAAGGTCATGACTTCTGTAATCCCCTTTCCAGCCGCTTCACACTAAGCTAAGGTTTGCTACAGTGCATGCTGAAGACCTTAGTCTGATGAATTTGAAAAGGCATCATTTGTAAATGGCAAAGATGAAACACTTTGGCCTCAAAACTGAATGGTCTCCAGGCCTTGGCTCCACCATGAAAATCATAAACTCGAGGGAAAATAAGAAAAATGCTTCTCAAGTCAAACTCCCCAATTTAAATTGATTCAGTGTAAGCCTTAATACTAAGTAAGTATATATTACATGTTATGCAATTTCTGCTTGCTGGTGTTCTGCTCATAAAAGCCAACTGACTTTCTTACATTAAGCATTTATAAGGTAGACTTATCCATATACAACGGATTTGTAAAGTATTCACACTCTTTCACTTGCCATGTTGCAGAGTTGTGTTAAATCATTTAAAAAATTTCCTTCACATGAAGCAACACTTAATACCCCAGCAAAAGCAAAAAATAGATTTTACAAAGTTTTGCATTATATATATATATATATATATATATATATATATATATATATATATATATATATAAATAATATTTTTTGTATAAACTCAAGTATTCAGAACTTCAGTACTTAGTTGCAGCATCTTTGATTGTGATTACAACCTGGAGTCGTCATGGGTATGATGCAGCAAGCTTCACACATTTAGATTAGGGGATATTCAGCATGATTCTTTTCAGCAGATCCTCTCAAGCTCTGTTCGCTTGAATGAATATCCCTGGTGGACACTGTTTTTCAGATCTGTACAGAGGTGTTTGATTGGGTTCAAGTCCAGGCTTTGGTTTGGTAACTCAAGGACACTCCCAAAGATGTGTCCCTAAGCCACTCCTGTTTTGCCTTTGCTTTGAGCTAGGGTCATTGTCCTGTTGTTAGATGAGCCTTCTGCCTAGTCCGAGGTCCACAGGTCTCTGGATCAGGTTTTTATTAGGGATAACTCTGTACATAGCTCCGTTCATCTCTGCCTCAACACTGTTTGTGGCTTCTGGTCCTTGAAACTGAAAAACAACCCCAATGCCTATCTTCTTTGAGATATTACCCTGACCTTGATTTCATCAGACTGTGAATATTTTCTGGTCAGTGTGTCCTTTAGGGTGCTTTTATGAAAACTCTAAGACTTCTGTCTGTCTACTTAGTCATAATGTCTAGATAAGTATAGTTTTGCAATGATGGTTGTCATTCTGGAAGTTTATCCCACCTCTACACACATTCTCTGAAGCTCAACCAAAGTGATCCTTGGTTTCCAAGTCACTTTTTTTTTTTTTTAACCCAAGGCCCTTGTCACAATTGCTCAGTTTGTCCAGGTGGCCAGCTCTTCAAAGTAGTGTTTGTTCCAAACAACTTCCATTTGAAAGTATGAAGTCAACTGTGCCCTTGGGAACCATTAGTGCTGCAGAGAGGTGTGTGCCTTACATAATCCTCTCCAATCAATTGAATTGACCACAAGTGGATTCCAAATAGGAGTAGAAACATCTCAATGATGATCAATAACATTAGGTGCATCTGAGCCATATTCAAAGTGTTATAGCAAAGGGTCTAAATGTTTGTTAATGTGAAATTTCACTTTTTATTTTTAAGAAACTTGCAAAAAAAAAAATTTTCATTTTCATTCTGGGATATTCAGTGTTGCTAGATGTGATTTATATGATTTTAGGACCGTGCTACAGCCTGTCAAAATGTAAAATAGTGGGATAGTCTGAATACGTTTTTGAATCCACAGTATGAGTATCCATAGCCAAACTGAATCTAGAAGTAATTATCTGCTTTTCATTAGTGTGTTGGGAACTACATGAATAATTGTCAGAAGTACATAGCACAAGTCCAGGTTTTGTGTGGAAGTGCACCCATTCAATTCAGTCAGACTTTTTTGGATTAATTTCACTGAGACTTCATGTTTGTGTCAGAATAGTGACTTGTTTAAATGTAAAACATTTCATTACAGTTCATCCTATTGTATTTGTTGCAGTATTTTATTAAATCATGATTTCTCTTTGAAAGTCATCATTCAGAGGTATAAAATGTCCCAGATTTGTTGTCATCCAGTTATTTTGCATCCCACAAGGAGTTTGTTACCAGATGGCAATTTACATGTTTTTTTTGACAGTGTATTTTTTCCTTTGCTAAACTGTATTTTTTTTTTTTTTTTTTTTTTTTTTTTTAAATAAAGATGGCAAAATTCTTCAGTATTACTTTAATCTGGGAGTTCAGGTAAGAGAACAAGTGTCTAATCAAATAAAAAGCATATAGGCCATTAAACTATATTGTACTGTATTTTAGGCTAGAAGGCTGTATTACAATTTCTGGTATAGGTCTACAGCTTCGCCAATGTATTTTGCATAGAATTTGTGCAAATGTATCTGCTTTTTTTGACTGGGGGTGCCTATTCCTATTTGTGTAACTTGCATTGTGTTGACTGATCTACAAAAATGACATTTGTAAAAGTATATATATAATTTATGCAATGATTTTGAACCTTGAAGTGTGCGTATTGTTATGCAAGTACGTCAAAAAAGTATCATAATGTAAAGGTGGTGGTTCAGGTGTAGTATGTACATGGGTGTAGAATTGGCTAAATCACAGGAAATGGATGGTTATGGTAACTAGGAACCCTATCAGAATTATCTGATGTAAAAAGTGTTGTCCCACAAGGGTCAGTGCTAGTGCTGCTACTTTTTTTAATATATGGAAATGATATGGATAGGAATATAAATAAGCTGGTTAAGTTTACAGGTGATACCAAGCTATGAGGACTGGGAGATAATTTAGAATCCATTGAATCATTACAGAGGGTCTTGGGCAGATTTGTGGCAGGTGAAATCTAATACAAGTAAATGTAAAGCTTTATACAGTAAATATGTGACAGAATACACAATGGGAGGTCTGAAAATTGAAAGTGCACAGCTTATGAGAATGATTTAGGAGTTGGAGTAGACTTGTCACTATCAACTTAGAGACGGTGTTTAGAAGCTATTAATAGCTATTAGAAGCTATTAAGAAGGCTAACAATGTTAGGTTATATAGTGTGGAGTACAATTCAAAGGAGGTTATACTGAAGGTTTATAATGCACTGGTGAAGCCTCATCTGGAGTACTGTGTAAGGTTTTGGTCTCCTGGCTACGAAAAGGTCATAGAAGCACTAGAAAAAGTCCAGAGAAGAGCAGCTAGGCTGATTCCAGGGCTACAGGGGATAAGTTATGAGGAAAGATTAAAAGAGCTGAGCCTTTTCAGTTTAAGCAAAAGGAGATTAAGAGATGACATGATTGAAATGTGCAAAATTTACGAAATGAAGTAGTACAGTGGATTGAGACTATAAGTTCACCAAAAACACGAACACACAGTTGGAAACTTAAGGGTAAATTTTGCATAAACATTTGGAAGTTTTTATTCACAGAGAAGACAGTAGGACATTAGGGACCTTCAGACCTATTTATTTATACTTATATTTTATATACTTCTGGTTTATTTTGCCTACTCACTAAAACTGAATAGTTCAAATGTCAAACCATTGAAAGTAAACAGAATATACTATACACCTTTTCCTTGCTGTTTTTCCAAAAAAAAAAAAAAAAAATTCCAAAAGAAGAGCAAAAGGTCTGCTGACAGAGGAATCCAGTGATGCTCGGTTAATTGACATCTTTAAACTGAATGACTAGAAATGAATGTGGGTGTATATGTGTGCATTGTGTTATGGGCTAATGTCTTGTTTAAGGTCAATTAATGTATCATACAAGAAGCAGTAGTAAAATACTCAACAAAAGTGTGAGTATATACTGTACTTGGATCTGAAGTATTATTAACCATCAATTTGACATTTTCAACTTTTTTTAGATAGCGCCTTAAAACAGCACTTTTGAACCTCACTCTTTGAAACGAAGGCATAGAATTTCTAGATCTACTAACAGCATCTATGCGATTTCCCAGACTTATGATGCCTTAGAGTATATCTTTAGTTGAACGACTGATATTTATTTTTTTAATTTGTCAGCCATGTGCATGTACATTATCGAGAAAATGTACTTATTGCTGAAACTTTGAATTAATATTGCTGCCAAAGCTTTGGACTAGTATAGGTTTATTAAAAAGAAGTAATATTACATTTTGTTTTAAATATAAATTCTCATAAACCAAAACTCTGTGCAAGGGCTTTGCCTATCAAAGACAATTTGTGAATATTTATGCTTCCAAATGGATCAATTGTTCACTAAATTCAAAGGTTGTTTCTACACAGTCAGAATAGCATAATGTTTTGACAAGAATTAATGCTACTTTTAGTATCCCCTTTATTTTTGCAGTTGTTACAACAAAGGTAATATAGGAGACAGTTTACTAGCTATTTTGTACTTTTATAATTTGCTGAGTTTCTTTCAAGGGCACAAACACCAAAAATGTCCTTTTAAGGTTATTATTTTAACAGACTAAACATTAAAGTAATTAAGGCTGTGAACATCTCTTGTTTTTAATGAAACCTTTGATGAAAGGATTATTCTGTCTTCATTTAGTGGCATCATCAGAGCTATTGGAATTCCATTATGCAAATGCAGCAGATATACCAGCAACCTCCAGTGGATCACTACCAAACGTATAATGCTATTCCAACTATTCCTGACCAGCCACTGCAACAGCAGTACAGTGACGCAGGAAGAATGAATAATGATAGGGTAACTACCGAGGCTCTTCAAAATGGTGAGTGAGCTATTGAATAGTCATTGATAATTATGTAAAGTGTTCTTTTTAAATATTTGTATCCAGTGTGTGTAACTGAATTATCAATTATAAATTTGAAAGATTTAGCTGCACATGTATATTATGCAAAATGAACTTTTCCTTGGGATCTTAAACAATTTCTTTTTAAGTGGTTTTGTTCTGTATACTTAATGATACATACAGTAACACGTCCAGTAACTCAAGAGTTACATCTATTAATTTTCTACTTAAGTATGAGAATGGAAAGCAGCAAGTAATGTGAGTTGAAGTGCAAAAAGACGTATAATTTGGTAAAACTTAATTTTGTTAAAGGAAGATGGTACTGTATGTCATTTTGAGGCCTATACATTTTTGCCATCCAATAAATACACTTTCAGCTTCAGAAGACAAAAATATTTTATTCCTTTTGTTTGGTTCCTTGACAACATAATAAAGGCATAAAGGAAACACATATTAGTTAGAGCTGCTACCTCACAATTCTAGGAAACAGAGTCTTAACCCGATAGCTTTACAGTTTCCCTGACTTTGTCCTGACCAGTTTCTCTGTATAATTCCACTTGTTGATAATGTACATGTTGAGATGATTCGTAAATCTAAAATGGCAGAATACCTACAAAAATAGGTGCTGGAGTATACCGTATTTTGCAGTGCCATCAAAGTTTTGTTGCCACCCTGGGTCTGTGGCTGTATCTCCAATCCACCATATAATGAAAATGGCAAACTTGACAAATGGTTGAATGGTAGGTTGTTGGTATTTTCTTTTCCTTAATTATGCTTACAATTTGAAATTATTTTCTTAGTACAAACTACTAATTGAAGGCATTTTTTTGTTTCTCTAGACTGTTTACCTTCTCTTTCTAAGCATATACCGTAGATCCCGGAATACAAGCCGACCCGGTATATTAGCCGATCCCCTTCTCTACCAACTAAATTACATGTATTTGCCGATGACCGGTATTTAAGCCGACCCCCTTCTCCAAGCAAAATTTTCTAAATTTCCTTAAAAGTGTCTCTTCGGGTATATTTATAATGTTTATCGGCGAGAATTTGAGACTGCCGGCATTTTTGAAGGAAACTAGGAAGTGATTGCGGAGAAGTTTGGTAAATTGGAACCTTTGTGTTGAAACTATATACGCAAATACGGTACATCGGCGGGTGGATTTCCGGAGACTTGTTATAAATTTGATTAACTTAAATATGCAATACAGTGGACCCTTGACTTACGAACTTAATTCGTTCGCAAAGGCTAACCCATAATGCGTTCCAAACCTCCCACTACAACACTTACTTAACCTTTTCATAATAAAAAACACCAATATTTTTTCTAATGTACTAACCAAAAAGTTAGGCTAGGAGCATGGCGGTGCGCAGCGGCTCAGGGCTCTCCTTTTCAGTGCACTTTTTTGTTGTTTTTGTACTTTTTTTTTGACCTTGTTTGTGCACGATCGTTTCGGCGAACATCCGCTACACCATTCAGAACCTTATAGACATCGGTGTCCAGAGCCAGACATCTGTTTTGAGTGTTTTTCATCACACGCACAACATCCCAGACAACATAGCGAGACCAGCGGGCTCTCCGTGGTTTGTTGTCGGGTCTAGGAGACGACACAGATGGAAGAGTGAAAGAAAGCAGAAGCGGGGCCGCAGATACGGCGTTATGCTAAGGCTAAAAAACAACCATACAAGCCCTATACAGAACTTTTTTCTGCACTGAAGGTGCTGCTTTTAATCTCATTGTAGATGCGTATAGACAGTAAAAGGCATTCTATTCTAGAAACAATTTCATACTGTACTCACCATTTAATTTGACATCTTTGGGCTGCAGGAAGGGAGGAGGAGGAGGAGATATTTCCACACAATGTCCATCTTCGTTTCGAAATTACATCCACAAACACATGTATCTGGGCTCCGACTGACGCTACTAACGCTCTCGGTTGTTTGTTTACAATCACACAAGCGGATACACGTGACCGCATCCATTTCGTAACGCAAGATGTGGATCGTGAATCAAAATAAATTTTATTTTAAACTTCCCGATAATTTATTATAAATTTTATTAATAAAATCAACAACTAAAACACTTTTTTGAATAAATTCTTTATTTAATTTAAAGTACCGGCATGCAAAGTTACTTCTTCATCTGAAAGATGGCTCTGTGGTTTCGTCATTATTTACTTCCGTATTCATCGGCAAAACCGGCATTGCGCTGGAAATCTGGAATCTGAAATGATACTCGTCGTATAAACCGAACCCCAAACTCCAAGCCAAAAATCTAGGACGAAATTCTCGGCTTGTATTCCGGGATCTACGGTACCAATTTTATTTTTATAAATGTTCAATATTCTAAATGGAAAAAGTGTATAACTTGCTTCTTCTATTGTTTGCCTAAGGTTAAATGTAGTATTTTCCTTATCACTGATTTTTTTACTTCACTAGCTCAGTCAAGATTTTCAGTTATCAGCTAGCACATCAGTTGTTTTCATCTTTAATTATCTGCATATCAATCATACAAAATATAATTTTATATTCTATTCATGTAAGATAAGGACCATAGGATTCTTGGTCCAAATTATTCCAAAAATACAATGCTTTAACTCAACTTGACATTTAGAAACAGTTTGAATTATCCCATAGAAAACAATATGATTGTAGACTGTCAGGTAACCGACCAATTAGGTGGTATTCACAATTACAGAATACACACAAAGTGAAATTTACTTTAAACCACATACAGAAAAGCAATAGAGGTAGTAAGTTAACAGTTTGTAATTTAGACACTTCTCCACAATAGCTGTTGGAAAAGAAAAATGTAATAGGACATATCCCCCAAAATGTACACTATTGCATATGTTAATACAAAAACCATAGCAGAATGAAATGTACCACTTCTGATACTATATTTTTGATCAGCGTATACATTAGATGGACTTTTTTCCTTTATTTTCAAAATGAAGCATTTACAGCTAACCCTAGTGCAATTGTTCAGTCAGCAAAATAAAAATGCAAAGTAGCTTTATCAGATATTTGTTTTATTCATATTGAAAACACTTCTTAATATGTGATGATATACCATTTGAGATGTTTAGCATGTTTTTCCCATCTGGAAATTTTGAAATAAGTGCTAAATAATCTTCTGTCACTCACATATGTTTGTTTGTTTGTTTGAGGGACCATTACGAGTGCTGAATCCACAGCAGCTCCTCAAGGGACAATCTATTACCCTGTCGTGACTGAGCAATTTAATCAACAGCTACTTCCGACCTATGAACCCTGTTTTTCCATGGTGCCCGCATACCACTATGTCTCTCCTTGGCCACCTATTAACCAACCTCGAATTCATGGAACAATCTGCCCTTCTACAGGTCATCAAGTGAACTATATCACCACTCCAGCTCCTGTACATTATGTTCCTTAGATAAAACATTTCACTTAGAAACCAAACTTTCTATGTTGAAAGAAAACAGTTAAGTAATTTTTGCTTTTCTAATTCATGTATGTGTGTAAATCTTGTTCATTTTCTTGTTTTGTTGTTGTTGTTTGAAATGTTCTTAATTGTTTTAAGTGAATGGTAAAATTCTAAGGCACTTTTAGGTAGCCTGGAAAAAGTTGATTCCAGGATTTATTTATTGTTTATGTTGTGTATATTGTAGATGTTTGCACATGTTCAGGTCAGGTTACTGTTAGTATCTGTCATTCTTTATGTTAATTTTGAGGTTTTGCATTTGATTCATCAATGTGTTGTGTAATTTTTTTAGTATTTTAACTATCATAAAAATTGCAAATGCTAATTTTTGCTAATAGTTCATCTACAATCCATTGTTATCTAGAAAACTAAAAACAAACCTACAACTTATTTAATTTTGTGGTGGAGGATTTACATTTATTTTCTTTATTTTGAAAACTTTTAATTTTCATAGAAAATGTTTCTATTATTTTTAAGCTTTATTTTCATTGAAAACATTATTTTGACAATTCACTTAAATCCAAAGCAAACCAAAAGATTCTTCTCAAAATGCTTTTCTAGATTTCAAATAGCAAATGTGTAGACATCTTAAGTTGCACTTTGTGTCACTTTCACCTTTGGTTTATAGGATGGTGTTTAAATTACGGGAATATATGACTGATTAAAACACAAGCATTAACACTAAATCATTGACTGTATTTGTAATTAGTTGCAATAAATGTAGTTTCTTTCCAATAAGGAAGCCATGCCTATCATATACATATGGGCATTCAGAACCTGTAGTGGTCTGAGGACTTGTTCAGATGGCTTCTTTGTTTTGTATTTTAATTGTGAGGCTCCGGTTAAACTGGTGAGAAGCCTGTTAACCTACTTGGGACTTTAATACATACAAGAACCTAACATTTAGATGATGTGCTTGTCCCTGTAATGTGGATGAAGTTAATGTTTATTATGATTCCATTAACAAATGTTTGCCACCCTTACTCTGGTTTCCTCTATTATTGCAACTTTCGACACTAAATGTCTTCAGGTCTTCAACAAAATGTAATATTAAAGTACCAGAGTGAACAAACAACTTTTTTCAACTTCTTTATTTAATAAACAGAATTTTACAGCACTGTGGAAAAAGTAACTGACCCCAGCTAAATTAACCAAATTACAGATAATTCTGAAAATAGAGAGAAATATTTTGCCAATTGAACACCATCAACCTTGATTACAGTACATTCAGCCTTGCTCAATATTAACCTCATACTTTGATCCTTGTCAAAATTGCTAGAACAAAAATCCAACAAACACATAATGCCAAAAATCATAGGTAAATCCCAAAGAAAGCAAAATAAAATTGGTTCTGTTAAGCTGGAAAACCAATTTCGTAGACATCAGGGAGTCCACCAGATCACAGAGACATCTACAAGTGAAATCTTTCAAGAAGTGGACAGCCTACCAAAAATACACCATGGTTGCACCAAAAATCAGTATGTTGCTAAGGATTGGGGGGTAGATATCCATAACACTGCAGTCTACTGTTCCCTCAGTGCAAAGTCAGTGTTGGCTCTGGAATCTCAAAGCCACTAGAAAGAAGTTAAATGTCCTCCTTTGAATAATCAAAAGACAAAGAACTGCTGATCAAATGGTTACTGTAAAATAAGAGACAAGCTTTTAAGTTCTGAGTGGATGGCTTCATAAGCATTCTTGGATAATGTTTTAAGCACAAATGACAAATAATGGGATCTATGTAATCCAATAAAGTAACTTTTGTCAGTTGTAAAGCAAACCTAGCATTCAAAATATCATGGCCATAGTGAAACATGGTGGTGATGTGGTAGTAGGCACTGGGATGGCTTTCTATACCTGAGGAATAATGAATGTGCCATGATTTCAGAATGTTATTAAGGAAAGTCGTGTCTTTGGTCTGTGAGGCATGCAGTTGGGTCATGCAACATAATAATAAAAAAAAAAACAAAAGTAAACCCCCCCATCCAAATGGCACCAAAGAAGCCAATTTTAAAGTTTTGGATTGTCTTAGTCAAAGTCCAGACCTAAACCCAATATAGATGCTGTGGTTGTAGATCCATTAACACACTATACATAACTATACATATACATAACTCCTCCCATGCAGCACTGGCACTATATAAAAAAAATTTATATTCTCATAAATGCTTTAACTATAACAGCATATAAAATTTAACATTCAAATCTTTTAGGAGGTTTTCTAACTCTGTCAGGGTAGCGTCTAGCGCATGTTGGGCTAGAATTTTACCTTACCATTTGGTAATGTCTCCCATATAAATATTGGTTATACATCTTAACTCCCCAACCAAACTAAGGGCTTCTCTATCAATTTGTGCATAATTACGCTCTGCTGAAGTCAGGGATCTTGAGGCAAAGGCAGTTAGCCGTTCCGTCCCATCTGTGAACTTATGCGACAATACAGCCCCAATAACATAAGGAGAGGCATGACATGCAAGCTAGAGTGGCAAGCTGGGGTCATAATGAGTTAGCACATTGTCAGATGTAACAAGAGATTTTGCCTCTTTGTATGCACACTCACAGTCTTTAGTCCAGCACCATGTTGCTTCACTGCGCAGCAAACTGTTTAAAGGATGCAATACAGTCAAAAGATTTGGAAGGAACTTGTGATAATAATTGACCAGTCCCAAAAACTACTGCAATTGAGCTACATTTTGGGGTTTCAGTGCTATCAGGACAGCTTCAATTTTGTTTTTGCATTTATGTATCCTTCATTGTCAAGCCAAAGTCTACTAACCTGTTCAGGACTTTTCCTAGATTCTCTAGATGCTCCTTGTCACCCGCCCCTGTAAAAAGAATGTCATCAAGGTAGCACTGAATGCCAGGAATGCCCTGTAAGACTTGTTCTATGGCCTTCTGCCATATGGCTGGTGCTGAAGCAACTCCAAAAACCAAACGGTTATACTGGTACAGACCTTTTAGTAGTGTTAATAGTCAAATATTTTTGGATGTGTCCTCTATTTCCATTTGTAGGTATGCTTGTGCAAGGCCAATTTTTGAAAACTTTTCACCTCTGCCCAGAGATGTAAAGATATTTTCTATACAGGGTAAGGTATATTGTTCAGTTTTTAACACGGGGTTCACTGTCACCTTAAAGTCACCACAGATGCGCCCAGTGCCATCACTCTTTATGACTGGCACAATTGTTGTTGCCCATTCAGACCATTCCACTTTTGTCAGTATCCCTTCCTCTTTGCAGTTCTGCGTCTACTTTTGGGGCGTAGAACATAGGGTACTGGCCTTGCCTTGTGAAACCTTGGCACTGCATTATCTTCTAATACAATCTGGGCTTTCATATGTTTTAATGTGCCAATGCGATCTTGAAAAAACTGTGCATACTGTGAAAGTAGCTCTTTAAAACTGTTATTTATGGACTGGTTGCTTGATTTTACTAAGGTTTGCATGGCTTTGATTGACTCCCAATCTAGCTGTATCTTTTTCAGCCATTTGCCTCCCAACAGTGGTTCACCCCCTTTTTTAATTACATTAAGTGGCAGTGTATGTGTGTTCCCTGTATATTTCACATTTACATTAATTGTTCCCAATGGTGCTATTTTCTTACCAGTATATATTTTTAACATTACAGGGGCTGTCTCAAGGATGCAATGTGCAAAATGTTCCTTATAGTCCTTATAGCATATCACTGACAGGGCTGATCCTTTGTCCAGCTCCATCTTAAAAGGCACGCCTTCCACTTCAAGGGACACCCACAAGATTCCTCTGTCAGCCTCTTTAAATGCATAGATATCAAAGCAGGCCAGCTTATTATGGTTTCTTCCAAAAAAAACATCAAGTCGAGTTTTGAAAGTCCCCAACGTCTTACTGTCTACCATACAACTTGGTAGCTTATTCCAAGTGTCTATCGTTCTTTGTGTAAAGAAAAACTTCCTAATGTTTGTGCGAAATTTACCCTTAAGTTTCCAACTGTGTCCCCATGTTCTTGATGAACTCATTTTAAAATAAGTCTCGATCCACTGTACTAATTCTCTTCATAATTTTCAACACTTCAATCATGTCGTCTCTTAATCTTCTTTTGCTTAAACTGTATAGGCTCAGCTCTTTTAATCTTTCCTCATAATTCAACTCCTGTAACCCTGGAATCAGCCTAGTCGCTCTTCTCTGGACCTTTTCTAGCGCTGCTATGTCCTTTTTGTAGCCTGGAGACCAAAACTGCACACAGTACTCAAGATGAGGCCTCAACAGTGCATTATAAAGGTTGAGCGTAACCTCCTTGGACTTGTACTCCACACATTGTGATATATATCCTAACATTCTGTTAGCCTTCTTAATGGCTTCTGAACACTGTCGGGAAGTCGATAGCTTAGAGTCCACTCTGACTCATAAATCCTTCTCATAAGGTGTACTCTCAATTTTTCTGACCGCCCATTGTGTATTCAAACCTAACATTTTTACTTCATATGTATAATACTTTACATTTACTGACATTAAATTTCATCTGCCACAAATCTGCCCAAGCCTGTATGGTATCCAAGTCCTTCTGTAATAATATAACGGATTCCAAATTATCTGCTAATCCACCTATCTTGGTATCCTCTGCAAACTTAAGCTGGATGGATGGATGGGGCTCTAGCACTGACCCCTGTGGAATACCACTCTTAACATCGGCCAGTTCTGATGAGGTTCCTTGCACCATCACCCCCTGCTTCCTGTGTCTGAGCCAATTCTGCACCCATCTAAAAACATCACCCTGAACTCCCACTTTTTTTTTTATTTGATGCCCAACCTCTCATGTGGCACCTTATCAAATGCTTTCTGAAAGTCAAGATAAATATCATAAGCTACACTTTGATTGTATCCTTTTGTTGCTTCCTCAGAATTCCAGCATGTTAGTAAAACACGACCTCCCTCTTCTGAACCCATGGTGTCCTTGCCAGGTGTTGCTCAATCTTACCCTTAATACTTCCTTCCATTAATTTTCCTGTGATGCATGTTAAACTTACTGGCCTATAGTTGCTTGGAACTGCCCTTTCACCCTTTTTATATAATGGGATGATATTTGCCATTTTCCAGTCCTTCAGAATCTCTCCAGTGCTCAGTGACTTCCTAAAAATGTGTCAAGGGTTTATATACTCAGCAAAAAAAGAAACGTCCCTTTTTCAGACTGTGTATTTCAACAATAATGTTTTAAAAATCCAAATAACTTTACAGATCTTCATTGTAAATTGTTTAAACAATGTTTTCCATGCATGTTCAATTAACCATAATCAATTAATTAACATGCACCTGTGGAATGGTCGTTAAGACCTTAACAACTTACAGAAAGTAAGCATTTAAGGTCACAGTTCTAAAAACGCAGGACACTAAAGAGGCTTGTCTACCGACTGTGAAAAACACCCAAAGAAAGATGCCCAGGGTCCCTGCTCATCTGCGTGAACGTGCATTAGGCATGCTGCAGGGAGGCATGAGGACTGCTGATGTGGCTAGGGCAATAAATTGCCATGTCCACACTGTGAGACGCCTAAGACAGCGCTACAGGGAGACAGGAAGGACAGCTGATCATCCTCGCAGTGGAAGACCACGTGTAACAACACCTGCACAGGATCGGTACATCCGAATATCACACCTGCATGACAGGGACAGGATGGCCACAACAACTGCCCGAGTCACACCAGGAACACACAATTCCTCCATCAGTGCTCAGACTGTCCGCAATAGGCTGAGAGAGGCTGGACTGAGGGCTTGCAGGCCTGTTGTAAGGCAGGTCCTTACCAGACATCACCAGCAACAACGCCGCCTATGGGCACAAACCCACCTTCGCTGGACCAGACAGGAGTGGCAAAAAGTGCGTGAGTTTCTGCATAACAGCAATGTCAGTGTTCTGCCATGGCCAGCAAAGAGCCCAGATCTCAATCCCATTGAGCACGTCTGGGACCTGTTGGATCGCAGGGTGAGGGCTAGGGCCATTCCCCCCAGAAATGTCCAGGAACTTGCAGGTGCCTTGGTGGAAGAGTGGGGTAACATCTCACAGCAAGAACTGACAAATCTGGTCCAGTCCACGAGGAGGAGATGCACTGCAGTACTTCAAGCAGCTGGTGGCCACACCAGATACTGACTGGTACTTTTGATTTTGAGCCTCCCTTCATTCAGGGACACATTGTGAAACATTTTTAGTTTATGTCTTATGGTGTTGACTCTTTTAGTGTTCATACAAATATTTACACATTACGTTTACTGAAAGTAAAAACAGTTGAAAGTCGGGACGTTTCTTTTTTTGCTGAGTATATATGTGCTCACTAGCCTCATTAAGAACGTGAGGATAAATATTTTCTGGTCCTGGTGATTTGTTTGATTTCACCTTATTTAATCTGAGCAGCACTTCTCCCTCTACAATTTCCAAATCCCTCAGTACCTCCTTAGTAGTCGCATTTACCTCTGGGAGGTTATCCATTGCTCACTTGTAAACACCTCAGAAAAATGTAAGTTTAGGGCATCCGCTATTTCACTGTCTTTATCTTTTAATTCTCCTTTCTTCTTCCATCTTTCTGATGCACTTGACCTCCTTGACTGTTGTTTTACTACTAAAATACTGAAAGAATCTTAGGGTCTTCTTTCGCCTTATCTGCCATATTCCTCTCCAACTGTCTTTTAGCCTCCCTGATATCCTTCTTAATGGTTGCCCTCATGTTCTCATACGCTCTACGATTCACTTTGCAGTCATTAGTCTCCTATGCCTTATAAAGCAGTTTTTCCTTTGCAACTTCTTTTTTTAAATCTTTATTAATCCACCGTGCAGGGTCCTGAAGGGTGCATGGGAGTTTACCCAACCAGTCTATGTGTTTTGTGGACTTGGAAAAGGCGTTCGACCATGTCCCCCGGGGAATACTGGGGGGGGGTGCTTCGGGAGTATGGGGTACCGGACCCCCTGGTAAGGGCTGTTTGGTCCCTGTAAAACTGGTGTCAGAGCTTGGTCCGCATTGCCAGCAGTAATTCGAACCCGTTTCCGGTGAGAGTTGGACTCTGCCAGGGCTGCCCTTTGTCACTGATTCTGTTCCAAACTTTTATGGACAGAATTTCTAGGCGCAACCAGGGCATTGAAGGAGTCTGGTTTGGTGGGCTCAGGATTGGGTCACTGCTTTTTGCAGATGATGTTGTCCTGTTTGCTTCATCAGGCCGTGATCTTCAGCTCTCACTGGATTGGTTCGCAGCTGAGTATGAAGCGCCTGGGAATGGGAATCGGCACCTCCAAATCCAAGACTATGGTCCTCAGCCAAAGAAGGGTGGAGTTGCCCTCTCAGGCTTAGGAGCGAGACCCTGCCCCAAGTGGAGGAGTTCAAGTATCTCGGAGTCTTGCTCATGAATGAGGGAAGAATGGAGCAGGAGATCGACAGGCGGATTGGTGTGGCATTGGCATCGGTCTGTCGTGGTGAAAAAGGAGCTGAGCCGAAAGGCAAAGCTCTCAATTTACTGGTTGATCTACATTCATACCCTCATGGTCATGAGCTGTGGGTAGTGACCGAAATAGAGAATAGCGAATACAAGCGGTTGAAATTAGTTTCTTCTGCAGGGTATTTGGGCTTTCCCTTAAAGATACCGTAGGGTGAGAAGATTGGTCTTCTGGGAGGAGCTCAGAGTAGAGCCACTGCTCTTCCGCATCGATAGGAGTCAGATGAGGTGGCTCAGGCATCTGATCAGGATGCCTCTTGGACGCCTCCCTGGTAAGGTGTTCCAGGCATGTCTAATCAGGAGGAGGCCCCGGGGAAAACCCAGGACACGCTGGAGGGACTATGTCTCTCAGCTGGCCTGGGAAGGCCATGGGATTCCCTCGGAAGAGCTAGTAGAAGTGGCTGGGGAGAGGGAAATCTGGGCATCTCGGCTCAAGCTGCTGCCCCGCTACCCAACCTCGGATAAGCAGAAGAGGATGGATGGACTTGTATCACTATACTACACATAACAGCAATGGACAAAAAAAATATTTTTTGGTGAGGGAAAAAATTATGAAAGTAAGCTAGAAAAACTGCAAAACACATAAAGTAGGTATTTAAAATGATGTAAAAATAAATGCATATACTGTAGACATACAAAAGTAAAACATTTCAAGTAACACAATTAGCTGTACCAGTCAGTCAGAGAAAGCCTAAGTACCTGACTCAATCTCAAATCCACATCACATGATCAGATAGCTATTGACCCAATTAAAAACGGTGTGATTTCACGTGCGATTGCATTGATCAGCCCTGAGCCAATAAGTGCAATCAACGGTAAACCCCCAAATTCTTTAGCATAAGAGCACAACAATACATGCAGGTTAACTACATCCTGTTAATGTGATATCCCTGAGGGTATGATGCAGACACTGAAGGTGCATCTTAATGGTCATGTATTATGACTGAATTATATATGGATACAGTCCAGACATAAAACCTGATGGTTCTAGTTGTAAAAAAGGCAAAAACCTGCAAAAGAGGCTGTAATTTGAACCTCTTGCTACGCACTTCTTTTGTAACCTTCTGTCCTAAAATGTGAATAAGTGAAAAAGTGCAGTAAGATGCATTAGTAACTGGGACACCTTTATGTGAAGTGATTTTAGAATATGCTGAAATTCATCTTACACAAAAACAAAACTACAATGTAGTCACACCTTTCCTTTTTTGTTGATGCTATACTTTGCTGGAAATTATACAAACGTGTGTTGCATTGTGGTATATGGTACTTTTTGTTATTATATTGTGATGGAATTAAATGCAGCATATATTCATCAGGAATTATAAAGATTGTTTTAAAAGAAGAAAGTGGTCACACAGTTTAAGAGTAAAATCATTATGTATATTAGTTAAAAATTAAGATGCCTTGAGAATTGATTTATAATTACATTGTGGCACCCCTGAATTTTAATTACATCAAATAGTGTAGTGCCTAGTGGTTCACATATATAACTAGATACTTACCTTTGATTTAAATGTTGCAAATAAAAGAAATAAATACTTTTTTGAATTCTAATCATTATGCCTTATAAATTCCACTTACAGTTGATAGACTTTTTTTTTCTTATTTTGGTGGTGTTTTATATTTTCCTGCGGTTTTAAAACCTGCAAAGTTCAGTTTTTTGCATCCATTCATCCATTTTATATTTAAAAATTTGTCTTGACTAGTTAAACTTGTTTTATCATCTTGTTTTGTTTTCTGTGATGCCATTCTGGGCGAGTCGCCTGTTTGTGACATCTCTATACCTTCTGGTACATAAATGGTGGCGATTGACATGCTCCATATACCTCTTTAGATAAACTCAGTTGAAAAGAAGCCTTAACAAAAGTAAGGTGGTTTAAGTTTGGTGCCTTGTTTCTTTTTTGGTATTTGTCCACTGTTTTTAAAGGGCAAAAAAGTTTATAGTGAAGACGTTTTGGTGTTGACACTATATATGGTTCAGACCTGCATGCTCCTTTGACTGTTCTTTTGCTTAGGCCTCTGGTTATCTTCTGTTCAAATTTTCCATTTTGCTGAAACAATTTTTGGGCATCTTTTTCATGCCCTTTACAATATGCACATATAAATTGACATAATCTTAGAGACCGATTATTTCACAGAGATTTCTGCAGGAACACTCTGGGAAACAGTGAAGAATGTATTAAGAATGTAACAAGTGAAGAATTTCCCCTGGGATTAATAAAGTATCTATCTAATACCAAGATTGCCAGAACTGATCATGAATGTGCTCCAAAAATTAAATTACTGCTAAAAAACCATTGCATCAAGTGTTGAGTACAGTCTTTCCAAAGGATGAACAAAAATTTTTTGTAATGTGCCACTTTGTGTTATCCTACAGCCCAGTTTCATATTTGAATAATGAGATATTGGTACTTTTAAATAGAATAATAGATAAAATGCTTTCCTTGAATTGGACAAGATTCAACTACTGTATATTTATTAAAGACAGTAGTAGTAAGGTGTTATACTGTGTTTAGCCATTATGGATGCAATGAGAAATCAAGCAAAATCACGCATTTTATTGGCTAACTAAAAACATTACAATATGTAAGGTTTCGAGATAGCTCAGGCCCCTTCAGGCAAGATGTAATAGAGAAACTGGAGTTCCCTGTGTTTGTATAGACACTAGGACAGAGATACAATATTGCAAAACCTTTACATGGGTCATCCTGAATGTAAAAAATTAATATACCTCTCCAGGCTAAGAATCTTTTAGAGGAGAACAATGTATAGTCAAGATCTTTAAGTAAGATAACTGTCCAACAAAGACTTTTGAAGTTTTTGAGTTTTTCATATAATGTGGATCTTTGGTCAAACTGTCTGGGTCAGTCAGAGAGATATAAATGATCCTCATATCTGGTCATAAAACTCATGTCTCTATTTAACTCTTGGTGCAATGTGTTACATTTTAGCATCAGCTTAACTTCCCATTCCTTTCTCTCTTTCTGTATCTTGTAGTTGGCTATAAGCACTGTGACTTTAAATTCCTTCTCACAGTGTCCATGGCTGCTGAAGTGAGCTCCTACAGGAACATCCCTATTGCTATGCTTAATGTGGAACCTGTGTTCAGTACATTCTTTGGTGGAGTGTTTGACCAGATTCTCCCACACACAGTGCAGAGTTGGGACATTTCATACAAAGAATTAGGTAGACCACATTAGATGGGGCCTGAGCTGCCTTGAAAGCTTGCATATTGTAATCTTTTTAGTTAGCCAAGAAAAGGTATAATTTTGCCTGACTTCTCATTTAATTAAATACAGATATTTAACATCCAATCTTCAGTGCTGGTTTAATGTAATACGCTCATCCACAGAGTCTAAATCTCCAGACATCTTACTATCTTTGAATGTAGAAGGAGCTGTTGATCAAGTTGAATGGAAGTTTGGTTTTTTTTTTTTAATACTCTTTTTGCTTATTTGCATGAATTAAATTACATTATACTAGTCCAGAAGCTTCAGTCTGTTTACTTCGTCTAGTTCCACATTCTAATTTAAATTAATCAAAGGTGTACATTCTCACCAAAGCTATTTGCAATTCCTATTGAAGCTTTATGTTTATGGAAAGGCTTGAACAGAACGTGTCTATGCCTGTGATGTGGTGCTTTATATTAAAAACCTACATTTATCTGTGCTATTAGTATTCAACCATCTATAATTTCATAAGGTCTGTGGATTCAAAATTCATTCAAGTGTATTTTTTCTAGTTAATTGACAAGTTAGGCATGACCACAGAACATTTTGCTGGTAGTATCAGAACAGTACACACTGGACTATTTATTCCAAGGAAATATAATCTCTTGAAATACGGACTTCCAAAGTGCTTCCAGAGCATCCCCATACACAGCAAGAAATCCTTAAGAGGACTCCATTGTAACATTATCTGGAACTCAAAACAGCCATGTATTAAAAAGACGACTGTATGGTGATGAGAAGCAGGGGGTGTAATAGTACTACCTAACTTTTAGTTCTATTGCTTGGTTGCAGTAGGAGTCCACAAATCTACATGTACTTGTTCATCAACACAGATGAAATGTTCTTCTAAATCTTTGTACATTCTGCTTTGTACTGCGGTCACAATTATCATCCATTTGCCACAAACCCAGTGGCTTACAGTTTAGTGAAGAAATGGAAGCAATGATGGGCAAAAACAAAAGACAAAACTCCCATCCATTGTCTATTCAGTATAATCACCTATGCAGTATTAAAACTATTGAAGATGCTAGGTCTTTGGGACATCCATGATGTATTTGCATCTTAAGAACCATGAAGGTCCCAATTTGATCATCTAGTAACTCTAAGATGATATTGGCTAGTGTAGAATAAAATTCCAGAGGTTGGTGGTTTATTTATTTATTTTAACTTTTTATCAATTTCATGACAATAATGGAATTCAGCCTTTTCATAAAATACCCCGTATTTCAATATGCACAGAGCACTCCCTAATTCAAGTGAAAATGTTCATTGATTACACATCTCATGTAATTTTAGTCTAGGGCCTAATCAAATCTGTAAGTGATGTCATCAATCAATGGGTTACAAGTTTTTTTGGGTTGTCCTTCTCTTAAAACCATTCAGGCAAAAGAAAATATACACTTTAGATAGGCTTGGATGTAAAATCAGTTCTACCTCTTTAACAGCAATATTTAGAGTTATGACAGGTTTTTGATAAAACTACAATGAAAAATCTTACACCATAGTACTTGCATGAAAATTTGTTTTCAGCTGGAAGAATATCAGTCCAGCCTCTCTGAGATTATACATCACTTTTCCACGGATTCAAATTAGTTGGGAAAAATAAACCTTTTTTGTGAGAATTTGTTCTGGACTTCACAAGAATTATTTAATGTAATACAAAAGTTAAAATGTTCGGCCTCTGCTCAACTTTGTTACCTGATATTGTATTCTTTTTAAAGAACCATTTTAGATGAGGCTGTCTACTTGTAAATGTTTCTTTTTCAAGTATGCGTTGAATACTGGGTTTCATGGATTGCAATAATAATAATACAGTTTTTATATATCGCCTTTCCCATGCCCTTGTACAATTACAATAGTAATGCTATGATGCTCTCATTTCTGTTATGTGCTGTTTCCAAATAAAACTAATGAAATAAAAAAGCAATGAAGTCTGCTGAAATATCTCCTTATTGATCCTAAAGACAGATCTAAAACTATATGAAGTATTTGATTGCATTTATTGCTGTTAAGTGTTTTAAGTAGCTAAGTATAAGGAGGAAATTACTTTTTCCACACAGTACACAGCTGGTGTTGGGAACTTTTGTTCATTAAATGAATTGTAAAATGAAAAGTTTTTGTACACTCAAGTCTGTTTTATCTAATGGCAGGTTTTATTGGAAGGCCAAAAAAAATCTTTGACACAGTTGAGGAAATCTGGAATTGGTCAATTACTTTTTTGTGACACTGTATGTATGCACATGATTTAACTAGCAGTTAAAGCTGTGCCAAAATAAAAACAACATGGGAGAGGAGAGAAAAATATATAAATATTCTACAGTGTACTACTCTCCGTTTTTGAACTTTGCAAATAATAAAGCCAGCCATCTATTTTTGACCTTTCCAATAAAAGCACTACATTATCATACGGTTTTGTAGCTTTTGATAAAACCACAAAAGGAAAATCGCACAATATATTTGACTGTTCTGAGTGTCTTTGTTAAAGAGATCATATTATAAGCTATAAAAATCTCAATTTCCTCAAATGATTGTGCATGCAGACCAGTTTGAGAGATTAACTAACTGCCTGTCAACCTCTTGTTTGTTTTTAATTTGTAATGGGTCCACTATGGCTCTTGGTTACTGTACTGTGCAATTGATGGCGAGGTAAGCCTGGAATTATTTACACGCAGTAATAATTCTTCTAATCTAGACATTAGCTTAAACAGAATTTTTAAAAGATTGTGACCATGGGCAGTTTCAAGAACAATTTTTTTTTTTTTTATTTTAAACAAAGAACCAAAATATAAGTCAGATAAAGTCCTAACAAACTGTAGGTAGAACTTTTTGACTGAGGTTCTAGTACCTCTTGTTGGGTACTACATATACTGTACAGTGTGTTATGCAAATGCTACCCTTTAAGTCTACTTTTTCAAATAACAATAAAGTCACACATAGGGTCACTGTAAAGAAAGTATTCAAGAAACCAGCTGTAACATTCAAGGAGATGGTTTCTACTTAAAGCAGTTCAGAAAGTGGATTGATGCGAATCTGACACCAAAGGATGGTCCACTTTTGTTGGCTCCAGGCTTCTAATATATTGAGAGAAAACCCTGTCAAGCATCCAATAATGTCTGGTTTATACTCTCCGCATAAAGCTGGCATGCAGACCATAACACAAAGCGTGTGTGTTGAACAATCAAAATACATGCATTCTTGTTACATCACATTTATATTCTCCAGGTCAGTAAGTGACAATGTTAAGTCAGTGTTGGACGGCTAATATTGTCACAGCTGAGGATGTGAGACTCTGCTGATGGAAGGATTGTGCTTGCTATTCCTGACCTTAAAAAAGGTGCGTCAGACCTATTGACTCAAGTATAAACTAGGCATAAGGCAGCCATGCGACCTTGTCAACATGGCACAAAGTGGCCTGCAGTAGACACAGAAATATGCTATTCCTCTTTTACTGCAGTATGATTTAAGTATAGAATTTTAGTAAGCACTTGTAATAAATAAAGAGTCTTTCAAAATAGAAAAAGATTTGGGGATCGTCCCCATATATTGTCGTCCAGACAAAATGAAATAAAGATTGATTCAAAGTGACTTTCCAGTACAGAATGAATGATTTACTGCAACAAAATGGCGTTTAAATAACAGATTGTATGATGGGAGAGGAAATGGTTGGCAGGAAGTGACGATTGGAGGCGGGACCACGGAACCAACATCATCGTGAGTAGACTGAAGTAGTTGAGTGTGGAACCGGAAGTGATGTTATCGCGGCCATTTTGGAACTGAAAATGGATGGATTTATTTTTCTTCCAGTTTTCTGTAGGTAGAAAGAGATTCAGTTAAGTACCACGTGATAAACCCTTGTCTCGCAAGATTTCACTCACCTTTAGGCTCTTTGACTGCCTCCAACTCGCACGTGTGTGACACACTTTATGAGCGTTATGATTAATTATTATGAACAATGTTGCACATCCCCTCTCTGACACACCAACGATTTCAGTCAACAAAGCATTCAGCAGAAGTGTGTCAAACGTTGCTGGGGCTCCTTTATACCAATAGCAGTATGTCTGTATAATGCCTCGTGGTGACAGCCAAGTTAGAACTTTTCCTTCTTTTCAATTTTCTTTATAGTAATTCCAGTGCATGTTTTGACCAAAGTGTGTGTGTGTACATTTATTTACTTATTTATCCACCTTTTTATGTATTTGTTTAAAAAGTTTCTGTAAGAAGCCAAATTTCCCCTGGCTACAAATAAAGTTCTCTCTATATGTCTATGAATAATGTACTTGTATGGTAAAAGCTCTGTAAATCAAATATCACGCACTGGCATAGGCAGCAAAATAAGGAAAAATGAAGGAAAAAACACAGTGGCGATGCAATCCCAACTTGAGGGGGAATTCCTAAAAACAAGAATGATGTTACATTCCCTCAAGTAGAAGATTTTGGTGAAACCTTCAGAATATTGTAAGGATTTGCAATACTCAATTTTCCTTTGAGCTCCCTTAATACAAGTTTGGGATCAAAGGAGCCTGTCTTTGTGGCATCTGAGGCCAGTTAGATTACAATTGCCAATTAATTTAATGTACTAAACTATGGTTTCAAAAAAAAAAAAAAAGGACAAGACAGACATGACAAGGATGTACCAGCTGTTCACATAGTATCCAGGCTAACACTAAAGTCCCATCCCCGGAGCTGTAGCCAGCAACATTAAGCCAAAAAGAAAACGTTCTCAAACCTGCTTAATCCAAATCAGAGATACAAGCTGCATTAACCCCTTTTGTTCATATGGGGATTTTGGCATTATTATGCCTAAATTACATTTCTAAAAATGTACGACTGTTGTTCGGCTTATGTGATAAAGGGGTGGAGATTTAAATGACTAAAGACTGAGGAGTATAACCCTCAATTTAAAAGAAAAAAAAAAGTCTTTATATGAATAAAGGTCTTTGTTGCACACCAATATCAACTAAATAAAACAAAAAAAGACATTTTAGGAATTTCTCTCCAAAAACTGGATTTTACAAAATATATGCATGACATTTTATGATGCAGAATCAGTTCTGGAATTGGTTTTGTTTTTGTGCTAATCTGTTAGTTATCATTGTACCAAGTTTGGATGTCTTATCTCATAACATTGCAAAGGTCTACTGTTTGTAAGTCTTTTGCACATAAATCTGTCAAAAAAAGTATTTTTTTTTAAGAATATATATATACAATATATATTGTTAGCTGGAGGGGTGATCCCACCCCAAGAGGACACAGACGCCCCTGGGAATACCCCTGAAACACAGTCTACCTTTACATTGCTCCTTACCCTTCTCACTTGCGCTATAACGCGTAATAAAACCCTCGTGCGGTACTCCGCTTACTTAAAAGCCTTGTGCGGTGCCTGTCAGTTTTGCTATTGATTTGTTTTTCCTTTATCTCTCTCAGACTACCCCTGCACCTGACGCATACTCCTTTGAAGAAGAAGATACGCATGCTTACCTTTAATTGATAGACGAAACGGTCACCTCTGTCAAGGCGCAAGTTTGAAGAGACAAATGTTTGTTTGCAGTGTTTGAATAAAAAAAAAATCCTTCTTGTTTCTACAACCTCCTGTGTCTCTGTGCAAATCTGTGACCCAAGCGTGACTATATATATATATACACACGCACACAGTATATACGTCACTGTGACAACAAGTAAACAATTTGTAACTAGTACTTATAATTTATGTACTCATCCCAACATTTTACTTTCACAATTAAATTTTCTTGCCAGTCCCTGAAACAATTTCTGTTTACCACTAAGCACAGTAAGACCTTACCTTTTGTATAGTAGATTGGAGTTTTGTGCAGCAGTTCACACATCTCCTACCTTTTTCAGGCAGTTGCCCCACAAAGATTTCGGGTGTAATTATTTTGTATTTTGTTGTTGCTTTTTTTTTTTTTCCTTGAATTTGACATCTATAATAATAAAAGGCAAAGCCCTCACTGACTGACTGACTCATCACTAATTCTCCAACTTCCCGTGTAGGTAGAAGGCTGAAATTTGGCAGGCTCATTCCTTACAGCTTACTTACAAAAGTTAAGCAGGTTTCATTTCGAAATTCTACACGTAACGGTCGACAACATCCGCCATGTTGAACTTTCTTATTTATGGCCCCATCTTCACGAAATTTGGTAGGAGGCTTCCCTGCGCTAACCGAAACCGATGTATGTACTTATTTCGATGGTATAATGCCACTGTCGGCCGCCATATTGAATTTTCCAAACATCACTAATTCTCCAACTTCTCGTGTAGGTAGAAGGCTGAAATTTGGTAGGCCCATACCTTACAGCTTACTTACAAAAGTTAAGCAGGTTTCTTTTCGAAATTCTACGCGTAACGGTCATAACGATCAACAACGTCTGCCATATTGAACTTTCTTATTCATGGTCTCATCTTCACGAAATTTGGTAGGCAGCTTCCCTGCGCTAACCGAAACCAATGTACATACTTATTTCGGTGGTATGATGCCACTGTCAGCCGCCATATTGAACTTTCCAACGTCACTAATTCTCAAGCTTCCCGTGTAGGTAGAAGGCTGAAATTTGGCAGGCCCATTCCTTACAGCTTACTTACAAAAGTTAAGCAGGTTTCTTTTCGAAATTCTACGCGTAACAGTCATAACGATCAACAACGTCTGCCATATTGAACTTTCTTATTCATGGCCCCATCTTCACGAAATTTGGTAGGCAGCTTCCCTGCGCTAACCGAAACCAATGTACATACTTATTTCGGTGGTATGATGCCACTGTCAGCCGCCATATTGAACTTTCCAACGTCTCTAATTCTCAAGCTTCCCGTGTAGGTAGAAGGCTGAAATTTGGCAGGCCCATTCCTTACAGCTTACTTACAAAAGTTAAGCAGGTTTCATTTCGAAATTCTACGCATAACGGTCAACAACGTCCGCCATGTTGAACTTTCTTATTTACGGCCTCATCTTCACGAAATTTGGTAGGTGGCTTCCCTGAGCTAACCAAAACCAATGTACGTACTTATTTCGGTGGTATGACGCCACTGTCAGCCTCCATATTGAATTTTCCAACATCACTAATTCTCCAACTTCCCGTATAGGTAGAAGGCTGAAATTTGGCAGGCTCATTCCTTACAGCTTACTTACAAAAGTTAAGCAGGTTTCATTTCGAAATTCTACGCGTAACGGTCATAACGGTCAACAACGTCCGCCATGTTGAACTTTCTTATTTATGGCCCCATCTTCTCGAAATTTGGTAGGCGGCTTCCCTGCACTAACCGAAACCAATGTACGTACTTATTTCGGTGGTATGATGCCACTGTCAGCCGCCATATTGAACTTTTCAACAGTCTTTGTTACTTATGGGCCCATCTTCAAGAAATTTGGTACACGGGTTCCCAACGCTAACTGAATCCTACTTACGTACATATATACGTCCATAGCCTGCAGCTTGGTCACCATGTGAGGCGGCGTTGGGTCCCCCATCCCAACGCCTCCCACGTTGTTGGCTGCCTGCCTATATAAGGCCGTCCGTCGCTCCAGTCTCTACATTCCCTTCCTTGCTTTGCCACAGGATTCACGTCTCCCTGCTGATAACTACAGCCTTTTTGTTTAATCCACGGCTTCTCCGCTGTTTTATTGTTTGTTTATTACAATTATAGTTATTGTATAGGTATTTTACACTTACTTTACATTACTCAGGTACCCATTTCCTTCATCATTCCAACCCCCATTACCATGTCTATCGAGGTAATCACCATCGATCAAAGAACTGTCACTTACCGAGTGGTTTCCATGCCCGGAGATGGCACCTACCTTTTCCATTCTCTGTGTTACATATTGCACGGCCATATCAGGCTCACTCTTGATATCCGGAAGAACATTGTGTCTTATGTATTGAATGACTGGGACAGGTTCAAGGTGTGGACTGATGACGGTACAGGAGATAATTATACTACACAGGAGCACTAGAAGAGTGAAATGCTTAAGCCCTTCACCTATGGTTCTGCATGTGAGTTGATGGCTGCCGCTGAATTGTTCGGTTGGTGCTTTCAAGTGTACCGAAATGGCCAAATATTTTACACCTTTCGACAACCGCCAATGCCTCTTAAACATCTTACATTCACAGGTGACGATTTCAGTAGTGGACACTTTGATGTTTATGAATGTTTAAACTCTCAAAAGCTGGATGTGAAGTTATCGATGAAACCGGTTGTAAGCTTACAACGCTTGACAGATGCCGAATGTCACTTCAACACAAGTCCTGCAAATACTGTCGTAATTGAAAAAACCCTGAACCTCAAACTGATTATGACAGCAGCAATCCAAGCTGTGAGATTTGAGACAAGATTACTGTTCACATGGCTAACTGTAAGTTGCATGCTCAAGAGTAAGCTCAGCGCACAGCTTGGTCATGTTACAACCGGAGGGCCGAACTGACAACATGGTATACAAAGAGATCCTTAACAAATAATTATTGGCATATTTTCCCTCAGTTTAAAAAGGTTAAATTTTCTTCTTAATAAAAATTTTAATGCAGTACTTCGCCGCTGCGAAGCGTGGGTATTTTGCTAGTATGGAATAAAATAAGTACATACAGTACATCTGTTTTCATGCCAGCTACCTCCAGTGCTAGGGTCAATGCCTTTCCTGACAGCAAGCAAAAAACAGTCTTGAACCGGGCACCCGTATATACCTAAACCATTCACACAGGGGCCAATCAACCTAAACAGTATATTTTTGGCATGCAAGTCGAAACTGGCATAATCCCTAGCAGTGGAGTGGACCAGTGACATTTGATAATTGGGGGTGGAGGTACGATAAATATCCATGAAAGGTGTGCTTCAATTACATTTGATGGTGTTGGTGGTCCCCACATGAAATAGCGAGGGATAGCCTGGGGCAGGGCGACCCACTTGATCTTAGAGCTGTACACCCCATGAACGTTTGCTCTGTCTGGTTAGTGTGATTCAGTGACATTCAGTCAGACACAGGGGCCTCATTGTGAAACTGTGAGCAGTGGCACATTGATGGTTCATTTGATTGAAGAGCAGTCCCCTGTAAAAGTTCTCACAGTGGGATTCATTGACATTCAATGGGGTCTTATCCCCTTGTGAAACCCTGGGTGGGTGCAACGCAACAATACTTCACCGGTACGCTAAAAAATTGAAAGTGGAGGAGCACTTCTATTGAAAACTAACCTAGGAAGAACATGTAGCAGACAGCATCTGGATGCGTTACTCGAACCCATGACTCTTCAACATTAAAACCGCATGCTAGGACGTCTCAAAGATATAATGAGCAATACATACAAATCGAGCATTGAATTGAGTCCTTCAGCAAACACGTGGGTTCTTGATAGAGTCAAAACTGTTGCTCAGGGTCTTCATATTCTGTGTCAATCCGTAACATTTTCAGGAGTTCCTCAACTGTATGTTTTCTTTTTAATTTTGCAGAGAGCATTTCCATAGTACAAACTTCAAGTCTTATTGTGCACCAACTAAGCTGTCAGCTTTGTGAGTAAAGATGAGGTGTGACATATGCAGTTTGTTTCCAACATTTTACACACAGTTGTGACATTGTATGAATGACCAATCATAGACAGCCATACATCATTGGATTTCTCTGAACTTCAGCTACTAAATGTTAATGAGCCTTTTACTGTGCATGGCTCAAGGCAGGTGCGATCTTTTGATAAAAGCAGATTCACAAAGCTGTGATACAGTGCTCACTTCTGCACATACGTGTGCAAATCACATATTTTACTAGTGAAGGAGAGCAGTCGGCACGGAAACTTGCAGTTTATTTGAAAGAAGACACTCTTGGTTATGTAAGAATACCATCATTGTTTTTGATTGACTTGTGGGGTTATTGCAACATACACAGACCACTTTAATATTTGGCAGAATCCCGCCGGATTGACATCCATGTATGTAGGTGGCTACACACGTTTAAAAAATAAAAAACTTTAGACTCTTGCCTGTGTTTAGGGGGATTTCTGGATACAGAAGGGTCTATAGAATTTTATGAAAATATATTCCATCAGATTATGGGTTTCATTCATTTTTTCTGAAAAGACAGTAGAAATGACATGAAAATCAAGCAGTTCTAGTAGTGAACTACTCACAAAGGCTGGTTTTAAGAATATAAGTAAACTTGCACATTGATAGAATTTTTTTTTTTTTTTTTAAAGTTGTCCATGTAAAAGTTTACAAAAAAATCAAACACAACAAGTCTAGTTAAAAAGTTGCTTTAATAAACATTGCAAAAAATATATTTTTGCAAGCTAATTTAAGAGAAATTCAATTTATTGAGCAGATTTTCAAACCTAACTTATTGCATGTGTACAATGAGTGATTGCATATCAACCAGCTCTGAAAATATTCTGAAAATTACATTTCAGTCAACTTTTATAAGTAGTAGTAGACGTTTTACATAAAGGTCTCCTTGTCCCATAATCTCAACCCAACCCCCACCCATACAATATCCTCCCTCAAAAATTTGCCCAGAATGGCAAATATAAAATCTTACTTTTTGACAATATAGTTTGCATATATCATGGTTGGGGATTTTAAAAACACTTTCCTCCCAGTTATTTTAAGCCTTTTATAGAATATGAAATGCATTTGAATTGTACCAGAAAAAGCTCAAAAATGTTTATAGTAAAAAATAAATAATGCACACAGGTGAGAATTCTAACACATTAATAATTTAGATAAATAGATACATAAGACAAATCAAATATATCTGCAAGGATAAATTTAAAAGGAGACTTTTTATTAAAAAATATATTTTACTCTTTTACTCTAATTTAAAAAGAACACAGCTTCAAAATGTGAGTTACAGACTGTAGCTAGACATTCCTCTACAACATTGCAGAAGGTAAGGCATTTGATGTGATTTGAATCAGATCAAGTGTACTTTTTGGATCTTCAGAACTCTGTTATTTGTGTATAATGAGAGCTGGGTGTGTAGGTAGTTTTAAATACTTTGAATGCATATTTCAGCAGCCAGCCTCTCGGTTCGCATTTAGAGTGACCCAGTCTGTCAAAGGATTTCTCACGATCAAAAAAGATTAAAATGTACAAATACATTAAAGGCAGTTTGACACTCCTCATGTTGGATTTGTTCTGTACATCTCCTTGCTCTTTAGTTTCATCTTCTCCTTACTGCGAGGCTGCAGCACTACCACTGCGCCACCGTGCCGGCCATCTTTTATATGTATATATTTTTTTTTTCTATTAAATCTTCCTACCTTCTTTCACTTGGGTTTAATTGGAGACTTGGAGTTTCCTCTAAAAGTCCACAGACCTCACATCATCTCTAAATAATGCGTGTATATATATAATTATATAGTTTAACTTCCTAGCTCTTTTCTTGGAATTGTTCAAATAAAAAATAATTTGACATGGATTTCAGTTAATTTTTATTTTTTTAGTTATTTATTTTTTTTCTCTAATAGTACTATGTAGCAATGAATGTCTGCAATTGCTGTGGCTGCTGGAAAATGAACTTGCTTCTATCAACGTAGTTTCTGCCCTCTTTACAGGCTGTAAGACCCTGAAAGTGTTTCTTCTCAATAGTAGACCACCATTACGGTAACTGAAGCACTGCAAATGAAACTTCTGTATGTTGCTTGGTTAACTGTTTTGATTATTAATGTGTTCCTCAAAAATTAAAGTCACAGCATCTATATATAACCGAGAGAGTGACTGCAACTTACATTTTTATTTTTATCTCCAATTTGCAATTATTTCATGATAAATCAAGGTAGCAGTTTTATGTATTAGATGTGTTTGTTTTACTACCTACACATAAAGTCTGTATAATGGTATTTTTAGTTTTCCTTTATTCCCATAGTACAGTTTCTGTAGTGTATGATGATCTTGCCTATAGTAAATGTCATCTTAATATATAGCATAAGATGAGCAAATCACAATGAAAAAATAAGCAAAGAGTGCTATTAAATGTAGTTTACAATGCAAAAAGGATTATTCTTTCCCTTTCAGAAGTGATTTTCATAAATATACTGAGAGGGAACAACATCCCCTTGCCCGTTTCTGAAGGCTGTGTTCAAGGTCAGAAGTCAGACTCTCACCTTTTCACAGTGTATGTTGAATGCCAGATTTCTTTTCCTTTATAAATCAAGCTGCTTTTCTGCCTTCTAGTACCCTCTCCCTTCTTTCTGGGAAGGCTGAACATACCCGTGGCTGTTGTCGTTTTATTATATAGTAAATGAAAAATTCCACACTTACTTATGTAGGATAAGCACTGATCACCCACTTTTCACCTCCTCTTTAATAATAATAATAATAATTAGCAAAAAAAAAAAAAAATAGAAAACTTCCCAGCCATTCTAGCAAATCACCTTATTCCTTCTTGTTGTCCTTTCAGACAAAGCCTTAACGCATACTCATAAAGACCCAGTATATTTAAAATGAGCGTTTCTAACATAGTGTTCTAGAGCTGCACATCAAAGGAAAATTTTAATTGACAAGCTATAAAAAAATAAGAAGCAAATCTTCTAGCTGTCTAAACTAAATATGAGACATATCTTGGTAAATAATATTTCTTTCAACTTCTCAGTTATGTACAGTAGCTGGAACTACTGTATATATCTATTCAAAAGGTGTTGCAAACAATTAAACTGGAGTTTTTAAAATAATGAAATTTTAGTATGCTTGTTCATTTTTGAAGTGGAAAATCTTGAATTGGTTTCACTTATTTTAGTTTATGTGAAACCATTCATTTGGATTTAATTGAACAATCCTGTCCAGATTATATATTATCTATAATTATGAAGTATAAAAAGTGTATATTGGGATTATGACAATAGTGCCATCTTTTTTGATTCATAGAGTATAAATTTGAAGCACCCTCTTATTTTAGTTGTCTCATAAGTGATGAAATAACCAGACACATGGTAAATATAAAAGAAGACCTCTCTAGACTCCCCTTTCAGATTTATTTGGACCTTTTAGGGCCAAAGACCACGTTTTAAGCCACCTGGACTATGTTTGACTGAGTAAAAAATAATCTTTAGACAACAAAATTATACATGATAAACAGTGTTCTGTTAATTATTACTATTGCAATCATAATATTCTTGGTTAGTCTTGACTGCTAAAAATGATCTGTGACAGTCAGTTAAAGCAGAATGAGTCAGTGCTACAGCCTTGCTCCTAGCTGTTGGAAGCAAATTTGCTGACCTGGGTTATAAACAAAGCTTGACATCAGTGATTATTTTTCCCTCCAACTTAGGTGCCAAATGTCTGTTTTTATAACATAGTTGTAACACTGTCCTCTTGGCCAGTTTTCCACTTGTTGTTCACAAGGCCACAGCTCCCATCCCATGAATCAAATACGTCCTCGTTGGAGTCAATTAGCTTGCAGTTGGAAGCCGTGGTACTGGAAGCACAGTGAAGGGAGTTGCTGCAAATAGGAACCAAAAGATTGTCTGTGCCATTGACATTCGCAGCCTCACAGTTAACCACCTCATTTAAGTGACTTTCACTCCTCGTCACATCTTTGTCTTTAGCGATTTGAGAATACTTAAAATCCTGCCACATGAACTGGGGCTGGACCAGCCCATCTGAAATAGTGTACATTGGCTCTGAGTTCTGCTCCGGACGATGGCTGTTCATTTTGGAGAATAGAAGGCCAAGTCTTTTAAAGGAGTCTTTTTTGGAATTGGAAATTCTTTGAAGTCTGTTTCCATTCTTGACAAAAGATTTCTTGAACCTGTTGTTCTTTGGTTTCTCCTCTACAATGTCAGTTCCTGACATGGACCTAAATAAAGCAGACACACTAAATGGATCGCTTCTTTTCTCTGCCACCCGGAATGAGACACTTCGAGATTTCGAGTGTTCTGTGGGGCACCCATCCTCATCATTCATTTCATCTTTGAGAGTAGCTTCACTGCTGGAGGAAAAGGTTCGCCTTGGAGGTTTTCTGTTGCCCAATAGGTCGAGAACTTCATAACGGAAACTGGAAATATCCTGTTTCAGTTCCTGCAGGAAAATAATAGAAATTTTAAAACAATATCGTTTTTGAGGAAGGCTCTTCTACATAGCTATCATTCTGCTTTCTTTTAAAATATAACCAGATTTTTGCCTGGTTCTTTGCACCCTTCATTTAAATTAGGATTTACCAGTGATATGAGTAATGGTTATTTATAAAGTCTGTAATGGCTACAGTTTTTTCTTCCTGTGATTATCGAAACAAAAGTTGTATATTCTTACGTATCTTGTACATTGTTTAGAGCCTTAAAAGTAACAGCATTGTATATTATAGTTGTACATACTGTACATTAACTTAATGTTTCGTATAATTATACAAGTCTGTAAAAATCATCAGTTTTTTATACTACTGTACATTCCATGTAGGAGTTTTAGAAGTCTTTGATGATTAAATATTATATAGCAAAACTATAAACCTCCTATCCACTGTGCAACATTTTTTCTAACACAATTATTCAGTGTTTGTCTCAGATTCAAAGTTTGCAATGCATACAGGGTGGCCCAGATCTAACTATGCAGATCCAGATCATCTGAATGACTTTGATTTATGCGGGGATGATTTCAGTTTGGTGCGAAGACGATTCTTCATGTCGTCAGTTCACACACTTCTCAATGGTCCAGGATTTTTACGATGATTTTCAATGTAATAAACTTAATAAGTTATAGCGTAATGAAAATTGCATAATTAGATCTGGTCCACCCTATAGTTTTGTTTCTTTTGTTTTACTAGATGAAAAAATAAAATCCAGTGCCGCAACTGCTACCAATTTGTCTTCTCCCAATTAACTTGTATAACAATATCCTCGTTCTCACTTAATCCAATTCAGGGTTTAGGAGGGGCCAGGGCCTTTGCCAGCAAGAGGTTCAACATGCTTTGCACCTGTTATCAACTGCTGCTAAATTTCAGGAAATGATTGTATTGTCACAGCTGAGAAACGGCAGTTATGAGCAAAACCAGTGGGGGAGGTGAATATTTCACACTTGCATACTAAGAGGGGTGGAACTCTTAAGTATAGAAAACTCCTTTGAAACTTTCCTTGAAAGTATGAAGTTGTTGTGGAATTGCCAAACATGTATCCTAACCTAGAACATCAAATACTATTTCATGGAGAAGGCTTGAACCAACAAACCTTCTAGTTCACAGTCCATTTCTTTAGATACTTTTGACCTTGAACTTTAGTTTTTTGTGAATATTTAGTACTCCAATTTTCAATGTTATTTTGGTACCTCTTTGTCGCACCCTCTGAAATGCCATCTTACATCCCCTGGGGGTATGGGAACCCCTTGTCTGGAACCCCTTGTCTATATTTTATTCTTATACCATTCACATGCAGTAAGGTCCTGATGTTCACTCACTTTCTGAACCTCAGTTGATGGGGCTTATGGCTAATAGGCATGTTTGACTTGAGAGATACAGAGGTGGTCATTGGAGACATTACCCTAACACAGTCTAAAGCTGTTAGGCTGATAAACTGTTGCTTCATGATGCTTCATGACAGTTCCTTTTCCCATGCTTTAAATAGGCTTTCAATATGTATTTCTGAATATTAAAATTGTGACTGGTGCCAATGGTATAGTGATAGTGATTTAATTCCAGTTCTGTCAGTGGCTTATTTATTACAGATAGCTCAGTGTTGTTTGTTATTTTCTTTATCCTTGAAGCTTTTGACAAAAATGAAGCCTTGGTGGCTGCCAAGTTTATACCAGCCAAAAACATTTTAATTACTGTAATTACTGGTACTGCAAAAGCCATCCATTGTTAATGAGCTGATACATATTTTAGGCAATTATTCTTTATTATGGCTGAAACCCAGCCACAGGGGATGCTCAAAGCAGTATGTCTCTTCAAGCTAGTCCTAAGCCCGGATAAGGGGGGGGCTCAAAGAAGGAGAAGAAGAAGGGGGAAACGTGTTCAGAGGCAGGAGGAGAGGAGAAAGGTAAAGAGAGTGGAACTGAGGGTAGGATCTTTGAATGTTGGCAGTATGACTGGTAAGGGGAGAGAGTTAGCCGATATGATGGACAGAAGGAAGGTTGATATATTTTGTGTGCAAGAGACTAAATGGAAGGGTATGTCAAAAGTGTTTTGGAGGTGAAAAGAGTGTCAGACAGAGTAATGATTATTAAGCTGGAAACTGAAGGTGTGATGAATGAATGTTGTTAGTGCATATGCCCTACAAGTTGGGTATGCAATAATGAGAAAGAAGATTAGCAAGGAGGAAGTAAGGACAGCTATAAAGAGGTTGAAGAACGGAAAAGCCGTTGGTCCAGTTGACATACCTGTGGAAGCATGGAGATGTTTAGGAGAGATGGCAGTGGAGTTTTTAACCAGATTGTTTAATGAAATCTTGGAAAGTGGGAGGATGCCTAAGGAGTGGAGAAGAAGTGTACTGGTGCCGATTTTTAAGAATAAGGGGGCTGTGCAGAGCTGTAGTAACTACAGGGGGATAAAATTCATGAGCCACAGCATGAGGTTATGGGAAAGAGTAGTGGAACCTAGGTTAAGAAGTGAGGTGGTGATTAGTGAGCAGCAGAATGGTTTCTTGCCAGGAAAGAGCACCACAGATGTGATGTTTGCTCTGAGGATGTTGATGGAGAAGTGTGACCGTGGTGAGGTCTGCGGGAGGAGTGATGGATGCATTCAATGTGGAGGTGGGATCAGGGATTGGCTCTGAACCCTGTCTTATTTGCAGTAGTGATGGATAGGTTGACAGATGAGATTAGACAGGGGTCCCCATGAACTATGATGTTTGCTGATGATATTGTGATCTGTAGCAAAACTAGGGAGCAGGTTGAGGAGACCCTGGAGAGGTGGAGATATGCTCTAGAGAGGAGAGGAATGAAGTAGGAACAAAACAGAATACGTGTGTAAATGAGAGGGAGGTCAGTGGAATGGTGAAGATGCAGGGAATAGAGCTGGCGAAGGTAGCTGAGTTTAAATACTTGGGATCAACAGTACAGAGTAATAGGGATTGTGGAAGAGAGGTGAAAAAGAGAGTGCAGGCAGGGTGGAATGGGTGGAGAAGAGTGTCAGGAGTGATTTATGACAGACGGGGTATCAGCAAGAGTGAAAGGAAAGGTCTACAGAACAGTAGTGAGACCAGCTATGTTATATGGGTTGGAGATGGTGGCACTGACCAAAAGAGTTCAAGATGCTAAGATTTGCATTGGGTGTGACGAGGATGGATATGATTTGAAATGAGTACATTAGAGGGTCAGCTCAGGTTGTACAGTTTGGAGACAAAGTCAGAGAGGAGAGATTGTGTTGGTTTGGACATGTGCAGAGGAGAGATGCTAAGGATAGAGCTGCCAGGCAAGAGGTAAAGAGGAAGGCCTGAGAGAAGGTTTATGGATGTGATGAGAGAGGACATGCAGGTGATGGGTGTGACAGAGAAAGATGCAGAGGACAGGAAGATATGGAAAAAGATAATCCGCTGTGGTGGCCCCTAACGGGAGCAGCCAAAAGAAGAAGAATTCTTTATTATGACTGATGAACACTGAAATCTTCCATTTCCGAGCAGGGAATTAATCTTTACATGTGTTTGCCTTCTGCAACTGGAAAGTATAATCTTTCTTGTTTTGCCAATATAATACAGATTGCATATTATTTTGAGGCAGCCCAGTTGGTGGGAGTACTTTTGAACCAGTGAATGTCTTTAAGATGGACTTTTTATCCACTGCAGTACCCAGATTTGGAAAGTGGCTCTTCCTCACCCAAGTGAACAACACTGACAGATTCCGTGTTCTTAAAAAGTTGACACAGACGTTTTTAACTTACATTTTCTGAGAAACTTATTAAATAAATCATGAAAGCAGCTTTTTCATACTACTGTTATTAAAATCACAGGGCACTTATTTTTCCTAAGAGCCATTTAAATGCTCTCTCATAGATTGGGGTTCGTAGGTTGCCACTGTGATTTCTGTGCCTATTCCCTTAGCTATGTTCACCTCTGAATAGCTCAGCAGGTTTAGTGCACACATCCCAAGGCTAACCACCTCTGCCGCCAGTGCATGCATCAGGACAAATACTATAGAATTATGTAAATGCAAGAGATCTGAATAAGTTATGAAAATGAAACGGCCATTTCTGAGAAATTTGAAGGCGAAAAAAATAACTTGGCCAGCTTGGTGTGAACATCTGCAGTAAAATTTTGATGAATAAAATATTAAAGGAATCATGCAGCTATTTGGAATCTAGCTGAGATCATAAATTATTCAATCAGGTTTGTGATACAGTAACAGTATTAATCATGCTTGTACCCTTGTGTGTGTGTGTGTGTGTGTCTTTCTGTGTTTGTGTGCATATATATACTGTATGAGAGAGAGATCATATAAATATTTTTTTCCTGCACAGGCCTTGTTTGACTAATCACATTGAGATGACTGTTATTCTATTAAATCATTCCTTTCCAGATGTAGCCTAATTTCCTACTAATTTCCGGTGCGTCAAGCACTTTTGTATCTCATTCTATGTTCTGATTTGTTTTGGTTTTTTTTTACTGGCTGTTGTCTACCCTCATCCCCACTACAACTCTTTTTTTCATCTAGCTTCTGTTGCCAACCTTGCTACTTACTGACTTTTTAGATTTTCTTGTAATCCTTAAATGTATTGGAGTTGACCCCACCAAATTTTTATTTGTGTGTATGTGTGCTTGCAGCTCTTAAATCCCTTTCTTTGTCATCAGCTTATCGTTTCTGAACATTTAGCACCAGTATCTCTAGGGATTGCTTTCTCCATTATGTTTCTCTGACTAAATGCATTCTTCACTAACATGTTTCTTTTGAGTCATTGAAATTACAATCAGTCTCTGTAAGGTCACCCTGGCATGTAGCATAGGTCATAGCAAGACATTTGGGGCTGTATTACATATGGCATTTATCAAAATGTATGTAGAGTAATGGACAACCGTGTTGCCTACTGCAAGTGTAGAATGTAATGGTGAATCCAACAGAGGCATGTAACCACAGTTTTACAAGTGTTGGCAAACAAGGATAGGAAAACATTGCCTACGGTGATGAATCCTGATTTGTTCTACATCATACTGATGAGAAGCACCAGGATATTTTATAGTCCTGTAGATACTTTAGGCCTTCCTGGTGGTGGTTGTGGTGTTCAAATATCAGAGGTGTTTTTCCAAGTCTCACAGTGTGTCCTTCATTACAAGAATTGTAATGTTAAGCCAGCAGTAAATTACATTTTTCAGCAAGTTCATGCTTTATGTCATATGGTGAAGAAGGTCCTTAAATAGTCCTGTGAAGGCCAGTCCTTCCTCAATGGGGTGAGATCCACCACCAGTCAATTTGCAACAATAACAAAACCTTTTGGAATTGTCAAGGTTTGGTATTCCACTCCTGATCTTTTGCCACCTTATTCAGTGTTCTGGCAAACTCGGGTTGTTCTGCTGACGAGTTGGTGACCAACTGATTATTAGGTATGTGAACCTAGTAAAGCAGGCACTCTGTTGACTGATGATACTTAATACAAAAAGTTTGTTTCTGATCCCTTCTGACTTGACTGGACTGTCTTCCTCTCAAAAATTACTCCAGAGCAATGATAGCAGGAGTGTCTAAGGTGCTTTAAAGGGAGCATTTCTGAGTTCTCAATACTCAACTACTCTGGCACTGATATTGGCCAAGTTGAGACTGCACTGTCATATGATTTTGTTCTGTACGTTTCTAAAAAGTGTTGCATTGCTAGCATAAGAAACCCCTTAACAGGAAGGTTGAGTGTGCGGCACACAGGCACTGTGGCCAGCTTTGATTTTGGAAGGGGTGAAGATGCTACAACTATAGAAGATACCTGCCGTATCAAATCTTTTACAATGTTCGATATGATAGCGTGGTTGATTATTTTTTATGTACTGTAGCATTCCTGGAAGGGCTAGGAGGCCCTTTGGTATTGGAACAGCTATATTATTTATTTTCTCTAGTATGTAGCTGGATGGAGTTTTTGGTGTTGCCCTCCTCTCTGGCCATCTGACCACAATACAGCATAATATTCTAACAAATCAGTCTCTGACATTTGCCTCTGTAACTATTAAATATTTTACAACTGTATATAGACAATTTAATTTATGTTGTGTATGTATGTGTGTGTGTTTAACTGTGTAATAGTAAAGTTTCTTCGATTTTTGTGCAACACTTTGTGCTGTTGTTTTAATATGAAAATAAATTATTAAATGTTCTCTCAAGGAAAGAGTCACAGTAGGGGAAACATTTAAACTGCTGTACCAGGATAATCTATAAAGCTGTAAGCAGCAACTTAAAAACAGATGTTTTCCATTATCCCGTGAATGTGGTTTGTTCCTTACGATGCTGTTCAGTCATAAGGAATTATGGACTGGGGCTTCTCCCTGACAGAACCTCTGAACAAGCAGGCACGAAACTATGGCCAGTTTGTTCTTACCTTAAAATTCTCTTCTGTTAGGCCCTCATCTGTTTTTGCGCTTCTGATCATTGCTGCCACGTATCTCTTCACTAAATTTCTTATGACTTCCTAAAAATCAGTTAAATATTAATACATGTTAAATTGAACCGCTTCAAAAAAATGAACATCAAAGAGCATTCCTTCCATGCCAGCACACACACACACACACACACACACACACATACATACAGCTGCTGCTCTTTTGTCTTTTTGAGTTACAGGCAGATTAAAAATACATGAAATGAAAGGTATATACAGGTGCCGGTCATAAAATTAGAATATCATGACAAAGTTGATTTATTTCAGTAATTCCATTCAAAAAGTGAAACTTGTACATTAGATTCATTCATTACACACAGACTGATGTATTTCAAATGTTTATTTCTTTTAATTTTGATGATAATAACTGACAACTAATGAAAGTCCCAAATTCAATATCTTGGAAAATTAGAATATTGTGAAAAGGTTCAATATTGAAGACACCTGGTGCCACACTCTAATCAGCAAATTAACTCAAAACACCTGCAAAAGCCTTTAAATGGTCTCTCAGTCTAGTTCTGTAGGCTACACAATCACGGGGAAGACTGCTGACTTGACGGTTGTCCAAAAGACGACCATTGACACCTTGCACAAGGAGGGCAAGACACAAAAGGTCATTGCTAAAGAGGCTGGCTGTTCACAGAGCTCTGTGTCCAAACACATTAATAGAGAGGCGAAGGGAAGGACAAGATGTGGTAGAAAAAAGTGTACAAGCAATAGGGATAACCGCACCCTGGAGAGGATTGTGACACAAAACCCATTCAAAACTGTGGGGGAGATTCACAAAGAGTGGACTGCAGCTGGAGTCAGTGCTTCAAGAACCACCACGCACAGATGTATGCAAGACATGGGTTTCAGCTGTCGCATTCCTTGTGTCAAGCCATTCTTGAACAAGAGACAGCGTCAGAAGCGTCTCGCCTGGACTAAAGACAAAAAGGACTGGACTGCTGCCGAGTGGTCCAAAGTTATGTTCTCTGATGAAAGTAAATTTTGCATTTCCTTTGGAAATCAAGGTCCCAGAGTCTGGAGGAAGAGAGGAGAGGCACAGAATCCACGTTGCTTGAGGTCCAGTGTAAAGTTTCCACAGTCAGTGATGGTTTGGGGTGCCATGTCATCTGCTGGTGTTGGTCCATTGTGTTTTCTGAGGTCCAAGGTCAACGCAGCCATCTACCAGGAAGTTTTAGAGCACTTCATGCTTCCTGCTGCTGACGAACTTTATGGAGATGCAGATTTAATTTTCCAACAGGACCTGGCACCTGCACACAGTGCCAAAACTACCAGTACCTGGTTTAAGGGCCATGGTATCCCTGTTCTTGATTGGCCAGCAAACTCGCCTGACCTTAACCCCATAGAAAATCTCTGGGGTATTGTGAAGAGGAAGATGCAATACGCCAGACCCAACAATTCAGAAGAGCTGAAGGCCACTATCAGAGCAACATGGGCTCTCATAACACCTGAGCAATGCCACAGACTGATCGACTCCATGCCATGCCACATTGCTGCAGTAATCCAGGCCAAAGGAGCCCCAACTAAATATTGAGTGCTGTACATGCTCATACTTTTCATGTTCATACCTTTCAGTTGGCCAACATTTCTAAAAATCCTTTTTTTGCATTGGTCCTAATTGATATTCTAATTTTCCGAGATACTGAATTTGGGACTTTCATTAGTTGTCAGTTATTATCATCAAAATTAAAAGAAATAAACATTTGAAATACATCAGTCTGTGTGTAATGAATGAATCTAATATACAAGTTTCACTTTTTGAATGGAATTACTGAAATAAATCATCTTTGTCATGATATTTTAATTTTATGACCGGCACCTGTACAGTATGATTCATGGAGATGGATACCTGTCACACTTACCTGATAGTGTTGATTTTGGATAAGATTGTCAGCATGGCGTTCCTAAAAGTAAAAGAAGATAACGTTACCTTTGTATTAGGATGCAGGTGTAAATGTGCCGGTGCTGCATCAAAGGAAAGCAAAGGCTGCTGTCAGGACAGGGTGCTGGTCTGATTCTCTGAGCCACAGAGTGCAATAAATGAGTAAAATGTTGTGTGTGTTTGGTGTCAGTCCAATAAAGCAAGGAAACATGAGCTTGTTTTACTCTTTCAGAAAACATCTTTAAGTGGAAAATTCACAGTTATACGTTGCCCGCCATAATGGTTGGGCCTTTCATATGCTAAAACAAAAACAAAAAAAAAGCAAGAGCTGAAAATGGCTGCCTTAGAGGCTCGGCAGAGTATCACCAGATAAGATCCTCAGCAACTAATGATGTCTATGAAGCGCAGACTTCAAGTTGTCATTGCATGTAAAGAATATTCAACAAAGTACTAAATATGATGGCTTTAAAAGACCTGCCATTGGTGTGTCCCAAACATGATGGTGCCCTAAGAGACTGGGAGACCATGTAGAAAAAAGTGTTTTTATTTCTGCTTGCTGTGACTGAAATGAATGCAAATCACCTTAAATGAAATTCTGCAATGTTCACTTTAATCATATCCAAATTGCTTAATTTGTGATTTTAAACTGTGGGGCAGATGGGTCAATCAAGAAAAAACATGTCTTTGTGCCAAACATTATGGAGGCCACTGTATATCTTTTTAAAGTAATGCTGCTACCTAAGGTGGCCTCCAATATCATTATAGCCGAGTTAAATGACTTACGCAGGGAATCGCAGAAAGTTAGAGATGGAAGCTGACCTGACAGCCCTGCGAGTTCAAATCCAGTGTCTTTACCTTATAGCTAGCAAGAAATGAAACCATGCGAGTCCCCCTTTTCCCATAGATGGTCATCCATCCATTATCCAACCCGCTATATCCTAACTACAGGGTCACGGGGGTCTGCTGGAGCCAATCCCAGCCAACACAGGGTGCAAGGCAGGAAACAAACCCCTGGCAGGGCACACACACACACACACACCAAGCACACACTAGGTACAATTTAGGATTGTCAATGCACCTAACCTGCATGTCTTTGGACTGTGGGAGGAAACCAGAACACCCAGAGGAAACCCATGCAGACACGGGGAGAACATGCAAACTCCATGCAGGGAGGACCTGGGAAGCAAACCCAGGTCTCCTTACTGTGAGACAGCAGCGCTACCACTGCGCCACCGTGCCGCCCCATAGATGGTCAGTCTTTATTTAATCTGACTTCCACATGTTTGGGATTTGGATGGAGACCAGAGGACTTTTTCACAAACACCTTCATGGATTCTGGGACAACCCCAAAGACAAAGTGATGTTGCTGAGCCCCAAAGCCTGGCACCCATACCCGTGAGTGAGCAGTGCATCCACTGTGCCACTATAATGCCCTACTGATCAGTCTAATTGTGTTCATGCGCCGCTTCATGTATTCCAAGATGTGCTTGAAGGGACTTTACAGCAAGAAAAGTTAACAGAGACAATAATAAAAGTTGACACTGCAGAGTTTGACCACTGCCAAGCACCTAAAGGTTGCATGGAAATGGATAATACATTAAACTAAAAATGTATGATGGAATGGGGCAATAAATATTTTTTAATAATAAAACCAAATCCTCACTTGTACCCCCACACACTAAGAGCATCAAGTACGGGACTCCATTTTCCCAGCAGACGCTGAATCACAAAGTGGCGTCCCTCTTAGTTGTAGTGTTTTTACCTTATAAACTCACTGACACATACAGTAAATGGTTTCATCTGAAACACATTAGAATGCGAAGCTTTGAACCCAACTGTACTTAGAAGAAAACCTCTTTAATGCTCCCAATTATGCCTGTTTTATTTAGAAGTGCTTTAACTAACTAACATAAATGATTGTATAGTTAGTTAAGAATGTTAGTGAAATTCACGTATCCCCTCATTTCTCAACCTCATCAGCAAAAAATCTAAAACCTTTTATCTTCCTTCTCAGTTATAACACCCCTCTGTGCAGTTGAATGTCCGTGCAGCTTGTGAACTGTCAAGTGGGAAAACAAAGCCCTAGAGCTCTCCTTCTGTCTTACATAATGTTTAAGAGCAATGTCTTTAGTGACCAACAACAAAAGTGTCACTTTCTAGAAGAGGGTATGAAATAAACGTAGCCACAGTGGCTTATGAACTGTATGTGGTGTCCAAAAAAAACCCAGAACAATACACATTACTTTTCTACTAAAGTTTATGCAGTACCACTGAATTTTGACAGAAATTTAAAGACTAAAAATAGTTAAAGAAAAAAAGATTATAAAAAAAAGAACAGCTCCCCGGAGAACAACTTTAAATTGGTAAAAGAATACTCGAGCAAACGAGACTTCAAAGAGAACAAGCTGTTCCATAAGCAAAAACCATAATATCTGCATTCACTTACTGAAAATGATCTAACGTTTGTCACAGAGCTAGGTGACACCTCAGTTGAAAGGTCCCCAAGTAGTGACACAGAGATGAATAGCTCCTAGGCAGGGGCGGCCCTGGGCAGAGAAAGAATCGATCGGTGGCCCCTTTGCCCGCCAATGCAAAATGGTGTCTTATGCACGGCGGATGGCCACGTCCGTTGCGGACACTGCAGAGCCGCCTCGTGCTCATGACACAAGCGTCTAACTTATGATAAAGTTCAAGGTTTGCTCCTTCTGTGACTCAATGAAAGCCTCCTGAGCCGCCTTTCTCTTTCGTTTCAAATAACCAGATTCGTGTACTCGAAATCTCTTCATTTTGCTTAGAATGGGTATGCGAATGTCTTGTGTCCCCTATCTGACCTGATATTCACTATGATTATTGTGCTAACACTAATACTTTATTAAAACTAGGTGAAACATTAACTTGTAAGACAACTCGCCCACTTGCACTAGCTTCGCTTCAGCTGTCAGCTGTGTCGTTATTTTTTCTTTCTGTTTTATGTTCAATATATATTGGCGTGGCGGCCCTGTGCAGGTGCACAGTTTGCACATGCCTAAGGCCACCCCTGTCCTAGGTCTTGGGCATGAAGAGTGTGTTATGGAGGGTTTCTGCACTGTGCCAGGAATGAAGCTAACCTCCTCCTGCATGGGGTACTGTAGGGGCAGTACACAAATACAAGATGCGCCAGCTAAAAAAAAAAAGGTCTTTTATCTTTGAAGTGTAATACTTCTAGAAGTCTACACAAGTTTACTGTTGCCTGTAGGAAGTGTACTGTTTTGGGTATAAAGTAACTTTGATGTACTAGAATTTAAAAGTATAGGAAGCTAATCAAAGACTTTGTTAAATGGTGTGACTCAAACTACTTACACCTGAACACCAGCAAGACCAAGGAACTGGTAGTGGATTTTAGGAGGCCCAGGCCCCTCATGGACCCCGTGATCATCAGAGGCGACTGTGTGCAGAGGGTGCAGACCTATAAATACCTGGGAGTGCAGCTGGATGACAAATTGGACTGGACTGCCAATACTGAAGCTCTGTGTAAGAAAGGACTGAGCCGACTATACTTCCTTAGAAGGTTGGCGTCCTTCAACATCTGCAATAAGATGCTGCAGATGTTCTACCAGACAGTTGTGGCGAGTGCCTTCTTCTACGCGGTGGTGTGCTAGGGAGGCAGCATAAAGAAGAGGGACGCCTCACACCTGGGCAAACTTGTTAGGAAGGCAGGCTCTATTGTAGGAATGAAGCCGGACAGTTTAACATCTGTGGCAGAGCGACGAGCACTAAGCAAACTCCTGTCAATCATGAAGAATCCACTGCATCCACTGAACAGTGTCATCTCCAGGCAGAGGAGCAGCTTCAATGACAGACTTTTGTCACTGTCCTGCTCCACTGACAGACTGAGGAGATCGTTCCTCCCCCACACTATGCGACTCTTCAATTCCACCTGGGGGAGTAAATGCTAACATCACTCAAAGTTATTGTCTGCTTTTACATGCATTTTTATTACTCTTTAATTTAATATTTTTTTTTGTATCAGTATACTGCTGCTGGATTATGTGAATTTCCCCTTGGGATTAATAAAGTATCTATCTATCTATCTATGTCTATCTATTATTCAGAGTTAGCAATGCTGGTATTAGAGAAGCAGAGAATGATAGCAACCCAGATTATTCATAAGGGCACAAACATCCATCCTGACTTAATCTTCTGAATCCACTTTTTTCACTACATGGTGAAGCAGCACAGAGTGCACAGCAGGAGCACATGAGGGCATAGCGCCAGTCTCCAGTGGGTGGCACTCATGTGCACCAGTTTAGCTGACTTTCACATGTCTGGGATGTGGGAAGAATCCGCATGACCATGAAGATGTGGGTAGGATATATGGTGCTGTAGATACTTTATAGAGACAGTCATTATGCTGGGAATTGACTCCAGTTCCATGCAATTTTATTTGGCAGAGCTAAACATCTGGGCACAAGCATATCAATTTAAGTTAACCATCAGTAACTTATGATATAATCAGAAAAGCATCACCAAAAATTGTAATTTTAATTTATTCATGTCTTACTGTGAAAGCTCTGAAGTTCTCGTGCTTCTTTTGCTCATCCTCTGGATTCTTCCATGAACACAGTTTCCTGTGTATCCACACAAAGAGGTACCAAGTTGATTTAGGGCTTGGAATGATGTTGAACGGAGGTGGAAGTGTGCCTCCCTCATCAAAGTAACTCATCCACAGCTTTGTTCGTGCAAACTTCCATTCAATATCGGCATGATCCTAAAGATGTTTTGGGACAATGTTAAAGAAGCTCCACTGGGTAGAGATCATTAAATACAGTTTTTTTCAATGACATTTAGAGGTCTTTTTGTCTGGGTTGTTCAGCTTAAAGAGCATTCTCAGTCTAACATTGTGACAAAGAAATATCATTAATCACAAAAAGCATTCACTGATGTCACCAGAGCGCAAAACTGCATTCATATACAGTGACAAGGACCTCAGACAGTAAAACCTCTTCGTCACACACTGGATTTCAAAGATTTTGCTTCCTGCACACTTTTTGGGTGTATCCTGCAGATTTTGGCCTGCTGATCACAAAAATCACCCTCTCATGTACCATTTCATTGCATTCGTCTATTTTTGTGATCTCCTGTCATATTGCAAGTAGACATATCAGTAGAACAACTACAACTGGACACATCTGTGGAGATCTATAAGTAGCGGCCCTGCTAGTAGCTCAGAGCAGCTCAGAGATACCAAGTCCTGTTGTTTCATTTGCTCTGCTAGAGAGTCTTATTACATTACATTACAATATGTATTTGGTTTCACGGCACACAAGTGTGGCACATAAACTACTTGTCAACCCAGCAAAGACATTTTTGCCTCTTCATATAAAACATGGACTGATGAAAAATTTTATGAAAGTGATGAGCAAGGAATGTGAAGGACTTCAAGTGTCCATAAGCTACAGTTGCCAAGATTAAGGAAGGCATTTTACTTGACAGGTCATCAATGACAAGGATTTGGAAGAACTGCCGGTGGCATCTGGAGGGAATTGAATGGAAGGCATTCGAGGATGTTGTTAACAATTGTTTTGGCAACTACAGGGCACCAAAGTATGTCAAAATGGCTGACACAACGCTTCAAGTGTACAAAACTGAGAAGGGCATCATGTCGCTAAAGCATCATTTCCTGCATTCACTTCCCTGCTAGTCCTGGTGCAGTCCATGACAAAGGTGGTGAAAACTGTCACCAGGACATTGCAATGTTGGAAAAGAGTATCCGGGCAAGTGGAATGCATCAACACTAGATGCTGAAACCAGAAGCATCAGACTCATGAGTACAAACAAAAATCAGCAGACTGAAATTATGTTTGTGTTCATCCTGAAGCTGACTATCACCAACAAAAATTTCAGGAAGCAAAACCTTTCCCAAACACTTTGTTCATCAGTGATTTTGGTAACTCTATTTATAATTGAATTTTCAAACCTGACCAGCATACAGCACACCAGACTGCTGCAATAAAAGTGTAACAACAGTAAAACATTGCATCCTGGTCTGGTGCCACTATGACATCAATCAGGGTGAAGTGTGCACATAGCTGATGGCTAAAGACTTGCATCCAGTTCTCTGCTTGCTCTTTTTTGTCTTGATACGAGGGAAATGGCATTCAGGTGGGTGACAAAGTGTATCTAACCCAGGTTGTGACAGGCAGCAGTGCTAAACAAAAGAAGTATGACAATTACAACATTTCCTCAGCACCAGTAACAGTTGTCTTTTCAGGAAAGTGATGTCCTGTCACAGCTGGGGACAGGTGGGATTCTTCAAAAAGACCTTGATTGTCATCCTTCAAAAGGCCTCCTGTGGTTGTTTAGTTGTCATTTATTTAACTCCACGCTGACATTTCAGCACCTACCTGTCATGATTAATAATGAATGCCAAAAATGAAAAGAGCTGACGTATTCTTTTTGGTTGCCAGACTCCTAGTTCATTTTTTAGCTGTAGAGGTTTGGCAACCATGAAATCAAGGCATCTTAAAAGTAACTGAATAAAGGTAAAAGAAGAAAACATGTCAAGGTCAAAACCTCAAGTTAAGCTTTTAAACCATTTAAATTTGTGCCCAAAACAAAGCTTCTTTTTTTTCCAAGTTATTGTCTTTTTGATGCTTGTTCTGTTTCTACTGATAATTCTAGTTATTTTTCTAATCCTCCCATATATATTTCATCTCACATTTACCAACTCCACCAGGCTTTCAATCTGTCGATACATAAAATGGCCACCTTTGTGCCACTTATAGTAATGACACTCGTTGCTTGGCTGATGGTGTCATCCACAGACAATCCCCTAAGTGCCAAATCACAAACAAGAAAAGTGAAAGAAGGTTAAAACAATCAGGACGAGAATAGTCGTATCCACTTAATTCCTCCAAAATTACATGAGGTCTTGCTTTGAGGGTCCCTAAAGTCACACACTAGTTGGTAACTTATTCCATTCGTTCTCTGTGTGAAGAAAAATGTACTGACATCTATGTAAAATTTACCCTTAACAAGTTTCCATTTTAAAGTAATAGTTTCAATCCACTGGACTAATTCAATTCATAATTTTAAACACTTTAATCATGTCTCCTCTTAATCTTTCACTTAAACTGCAAAGGCTCAGCTCTTTTAATCTTTCCTCATAACTCATCCTCTGTAGTCCTAGAATCAGCCTGGTTGGTCTTCTCTGAACTTTTTCAAGTGCTGTTATGTCCTTTTTGTAGCCTCGAGACCAAACCTGCATGCAGCAGTAATCCAGATATCTAACTAGTGCATTATAAAGCTTGAGCAGAACCTCCTTAGACTTGCACTCTACACATCAAGGTGCTATATAACCTAACATTCTGTTAGCCTTCTTAATGATTTCTGAACACAGTCTGGAAGTTGATGGTACTGAGTCCACTACAACTCCCAAATCCTTCTCATACAGTGTACTTTCAATTTTGAGACCTCCCATGTTGTATTACAAGCTAACATTTTTACTTCCTATGTGTAATGCTTTTCATTTATTCATATTAAATTTCATCTGCCAAAACCTCTGCCCAAGCCTTATGTCATTATTTATTGAATTCTAGATTAGCTGCCAATTCACCTAGCTTGGTAGCATCTGCAAACCTAACCAGCTTGTTACTTATATTCCTATTGAAATAATTTTTCTATTTTATCTTATTTATTTATTTTTTATTTTTATAATTTATTTTAAAGATAACAGCGTTCCTAGCACTGACCCCTGTGTAACACCACTCTTAACATCAGCCAGTTCTGATAAGGTTCCTCGTACCATCACCTTCTACTTCCTGTGTCTGAGTTAATTTTGCGCTCATCTACACACAACACTCTGAACTCCCATCTCTTTTAGACTGATGCCCAACCTCTCATGGTGGCACCTTATACTCATTAAATAAAAGATAAATAGAAAAAATGGCAAACAATAGCTTTAATATGTGCTCAAACACCACCACATCCTGACTTTCTGAAGTTCAAAGATTATGACCGAATTTATGTTTTAAAAATTAGTTATACTCACGGCAATGAGTTGGTATGAATTGTTCATCATGGCTATCAGCATATTGAGCAGCACAACCAATGAGATCACGTTGTATGTGCCAAACATAGTAGCTCCAACAAATTCGGTGAACTCGTGCCTTGCTTTCACGTTTGTGACATAGAGGTTCAGTAGGCCAAACACTGACCAGAACAGTGACTGAAGAGTCTCGAACAACCTGCAGAGAGAATGTCATTCAGAGTTGTTAGTGCCATCTCTCTTACTGTGCCTGCTTTGTTTCCTAACAAGCATTTGGTAAATTTTTAGAAAGAATTAGAGGTTTGTTAGCAATTTTTTCAGTTTTGTATTGTTTGTGTCTTAGTGTGCCTTCTTTTCTACCCTGCCTGATGTATGTGAAGCCTAAGGAGGCAGACCCACTTTATTATGCAGCTGAGCTAAAGGCAGGCCCCAGGGATATTTAAGCTGAACCTGAAGAAGGCTCAACAGCTTTAGCATCAGGATTATGATCTTGCTTCCTGCCTGAGATCTTTGCTTCTGTTGGATGTTGCATTTTCTCTCATTGACTTCAGCTTCATATTTAAGATGCTGTCTCTACTTCTGTCTTTTGGATTTGTTCACCAAATCTGTTTGGTTTCATTGTCGTTTTGGCTTCTGCCTCTGTTTTTTTCTGGAATCATTTTCAGTAAATAATTAAATATTAAGTGTACTTTGTTTTGGCGTTAGAGGTTTTTAATGGTTTTCCTCTTCTCCTTTTGTGGACATTTTTATTTGTTTGTGAAAAGCCTTTGCTCAATCTGTGTGCTTTTTAATTTAAAAATAAATACCTTTATTTATAAAGATTATGAGTTTCCTTCAACAGAAATTTTCAATTTGATATTTTTGTGTATTTTACATTTTTGAAGTTAAGTTGTGCTTTAAAAGCCTGTTGTCAATGTTTTGGGCCTGGTTAGACTGAACCCAGCTTGTGGAGCTGGGAGGTCAGGCTGCCTGAGGTAAGGCCTAGGCTATGGAGGGCCTCAGTATGGTCTGTGGGTCTTTTTCAAGGTCTCATATACTGTCTGTATTGGGATTGCACTCATGTCATGACAGCATGTAGGTGACACAAGGTTCTGTCTTCATGTTCCAAACTGTGTTTCTCTTACTGTTTATTTCTGTTTATAGTGCATAACAGCAAACATTCATGAAAATGTGTGTTCATATTCTAAAGAATGCTAACAATTTTGTGTATTTTTTATTTTGTCACAATAAAAATTAAAGTAACTTATATTTACATCGGGAAAGCATTTGCACCTCTTATTGAATGGAAAGTGACATGGACAAATTCTAAATTCAGTTAGATGAACTTGCATATCTTGCAGATCGTTCTGAAGCCAGACTGTTGACTTTAAGGGTTTGGCTGCCAGTAGTGAGGCAGACTCTGGGGAGCCAAACCAAGGTGAAGTTCTTGTCTGGTTGGTGGCTTTATTCTCATCTTCGAATATTCACTACAGTTTGCCCATGAGGAAGACGCCTGTTATTTAGAAGTTCTCACAAAAAGACAATTATAGAATACATCACCGGGTAGTAACCTTTGCACACTCAAATCTGATCATGTCACTCTTTTGAGCACATTATGTGAATATGAACTGAACAAATATATTGGGTTGACAGTGGCCTATTTTCAGCTGAATAATTGTGGTTAGCACATACTTTATACTTCATTTGGAAAGAAGAATGAAGATGACCTCGAGACACTGAATAGCCGTTTCTTCTAGTGGTTAACTGGAAAGCAGTTGTCAAAGTTGTGTGTAGAAGAAGGTTATCATAGGTGCTGTCACTCAATGTAAGTGCAGTGAGAGCAAAAGTTTTGTTATACTAATTGAATCTTACTGCCTTCTTTTATTAGCAGCACTTTATTAAATTGAAAATATTTATTAGTGTGTCATATTGAACAAGCATGGTGATTTCCATGGCAGTGGTAATGAAATGTGTTGGCCACTCTGTAATGTGGCTATGACACCAGCAGCATTAAATTAGCCTGTCACTTCTGTTTTAATCAGTTATTATTCCAGCTGACAATCTCAGAGTCTTCACATCGTTTGCTTCAGGGTGACTGTGCATGGAGATATGACTCACTGAGGTCGGCCGAAAGTTGTTTTTGGTGCCAAAATCGATTACATTTGAACTTACAACATGGATTCGGTTTCAATAGTGGACATTTGTTTTTAGCTGTGAGTGGATTAAAATGAATACTGAAACTCCTGAAAATGTTAGGTCTGGTGAGGTGTTGTGGTTCTTGGCTGCCTATGATTATGAATACAGGCAGGCAAGTAGTGTGGCATAATGGTTACGGTATTAAACATGCATATTTTCAGGTGTAATGGGTGGATTTCCCCAAACCTTTATGCTCTTGATTGAGTCTTATTATAATGTCTAAATGAATAAGTATAGAAATTTAACATTACTGTCTAATTTGTAATGCAAATATGCCATGACAAAATTGCTGCAGTGTGTTAACACATTATATATCCATAGACCATAATGCTTATTTAAACTCTAGTTTGCTGTTGTTATGTCACATAGTGATGCAACAATTTAAATGTCAGAAAGATAAAGTAGCAGACAGAGGCACTTCTCAAACACGTGGAGCCCAGTAGCTGTGGTGGGTGTGTGTGTGTCAGTCTACAATATACAAATTAATTATTAAGATTCAGTTTTCTTGTGCTACTGAGCTTCTGAATGGATAACAGCATATTAATTCTATTAGACCTCAGTGCAGCATTTGACACTGTCAGACATGACATTCTACTGTCCAGAATGGAGAACATGCTGGGTATCTCTGGCACTGCACTTCACTGGTTCAAGTCTTATCTGACTAATAGGTAAGAGTTTGTTAGTCTTGGCAACAGCAGATCCAGCTCAGCGCCGGTCACACAAGGAGTTCCTCAGGGCTCTGTCCTCAGCGCTCTTCTCTTCTGTATTTACTGTATATGCTTCCCCTTGGCCATATTATTCGTAGCTATGGACTGGGTTATCATTTTTATGCAAATGATACTCAACTCTACTTCAATGTTAAAAGTGGAACTTCGATCAGAGCTTTCTTAGCTCACAACCTGCCTTAGTGAAATTAAAACCTGGATGGAGCAGAACTCTTTAAAATTAAATTGTAATAAAACTGAACTCCTGCAAATTGGGACTAAAATGCAACTTAATAAAATGAGCTCCTTCCCAGTCCATCTTGGCGGTGATCTCATCAGACCTGCCTCTACTGCAAAGAATCTTGGTGTCTTTTTTGATTCCTCCCTCTCGTATTCCGCCCACATAAATCACATTAAGAAACTTTCTTACTTTCACCTCCGTAACATATCCCGTGTTCGCTCCTTCCTCTCCTTTTCTAATACTGAGAAACTTGTCCATGCTTTTATAACTCGCTGCTGGCAGGTGTCCCTTCTAATCTTATATCACAGCTCCAGCTTATTCAAAACTCAGCAGCAAAGAGTCCTTACTCGAACCAGCAACAGCAAGCACATCACACCCATCCTACTTCGTCTTCACTAGCTCCCTGTGTTTTACAGAATCGAATATAAAATCCTACTAATAACCTACAAAGCCTTAAATAACCTTGCATCAAACTACATCAGTGACCTTCTCCATCACTATGTGCCTGTCTGCCCACTAAGGTCCTCTGGCAATCTTGTTGTGCCCCACACTAATCTACACTCCATGGGTGACAGGACCTTCAGCTGTACAGCGTCCAGACTCTGGAATGACCTAACGAAATTAATTAGATCAGCTAACTCCATGAATTCTTTAAAAAAAAACAACTCAAAACTCATCTGTTCAGGAAGGCTTTGTGTTCAACCTGACTTTATTACCCTTCATTCAGCTTACCTCTCTATCAAGATGCTCATGCAACCTGTATGTGTGTGTGTGCAGACCATCAATTATGTTGTTTGTTAGGCTTTTTTTTTCTCTGAATTCACTGTCGTAATCTTCTTTATTTATTTATTTGGTTTGTACAATACTATATACTGTATACCCTGCCGTTCTTTCTTATATTCTGTAAGTTCCTTGAGCATGGGAAAGGCGCTATATAAATAAAATGTATTATTATTTATTATTAGCTTTTCATTTTCTCTCAGCGTTGTCTTTTTTCAGTATTTTTGTTCTCTCCCTGAAACCCCGTTGGCGGTCTAAAATGCACGGACTGGAAGAACTGGGGGCGGGTGTTTAAGGATGAACACCTATGGGTGTAGCCTTTGCAGTGCAGGATTTTGCTGCTGTTCACTTCACACTTTTGAACGTGTTGTTCCAAACTGAGAATCGTATTTGGCCCTGTAAGACTAGAGTCACCCTAATAATAGTTTCTTTTTTTCTTTTTTTTCTCATGTTTGGTCTACTGCAGGACTAAAGCTGTTTCACGCCCTTTTTCCGTCAGCTTTCACTTTTTTTACTACACCTGTGCTCTTTCCTCAGGTGAGAATGATAGGTAAACTTGAATTTTTCAGGTTGGAGAAAAGGAAAGCCAGTAGGAACATAGTTTAAAGGTGACAGACAAGTGAGGACTAAACAAAGGCAAGTTCAGGAAAGTGTGGAGAAATGCAAAGTGGAAGACGAGGTACATAGTCAGATGTTTGAAAGCCAAAGACCAAGAAGCACATACAGACAAAACAACCACGTGAGGCTTGCATAAGTACTGCAGAATGGTTAGGCCAAAGACTGCCTGTGAAATTAGGAGGTCAACCTGCCTGGGGTGAGGCCTATTCTAGGCAGGATGGGCAAGTCCCTGGACTAGTTTATGTTTTTTTTTTCGAGGCCTCACACTATATCACTATTGCATTCAGATCAAATGTAGGTGACACAAGGTGCTGTCTTGATTTACTAAAATGGGGGTCCTCAACCACACTCCTGGAGGGCTGCAGTGACTGCAGATTATTGCTTTTTATCAGTTTTCTAATTAGGAGCAATTTCTTGCTGATAATGAAACTTGGTATTTAATTATATGACCTGTTAATACTTTCCTGATTCTACCACTCTAACACATTGTAGATTGATTATCCATTATCCATATTTTTGTGGACCAAAACAGAATTGTACTTCTTAGCCCTTACATTTTCTCTCTCATTTATTTCAAACATTTAATCAACACAGAAACTTCATGATGCATATACACAGTGTAAAAGAGATCCAATTTAGCTGGAGATTTGGTGGTTCCTTGGTCATTTGCATCTCATTATTAACTAGTGGCTTATTATGAAAATAAGAAATAACTAAAGCCTAAATTTAGTTGTTTAAAACTGAAATAAGCTATTAAGGGATCTGAATTGTAACAAGTGAGTTGATTAAAATAAAGCCCAAAAAACATATTGCTTTAGCAGCAAATAAATGACTTGTAATTTACAGAAAGGTATAAGAAAAAAAAACGTGCGTCCCTCCTGGACCATGATTAAGGACCCCTGCTCAAGAATGTGATGTTCTTACTGTTTATTTCCACTTTTAGCGCTTTTTTAAATTCCGGAACATAACAGCATACATTAATGAAAATCCTGTGAATACTTTGTTTCATTTTGTCACAATGAATCTCTCCTTGAATTGAAAGTCCTAAATTCAGTTAGATCACTGCAAATTAACACACAGATCTTGCAAGTGAGTCCGTACGCTTCATTGTACTTTTGGTTTTTAATCTACTTACTCATCTGTTTCCCGTACTGCTTACCCTTACCCTGTGTAGCATGTTATGGGTTTTCACTCTAGTTTTCATTTATATTCTTTTAAAGATTGTTTGTGTTGATTTTCTGTGCTTTGAAAATGCTTATTCTTATGATGGTTATGTTTTCCCTCTGCTGTTACTTTGGGCTGATTCTGTCTGGTTGCAGTTGGGATGTTTAAGTTGACAACATGCATTGCTACCTCTTCTCAAGTTCTGATTAAATGGTGGTGGCAGGGCAGCACAGGCGTCTTAATATTGGATCACGTGGCCCTTTCTTTTTGGACTTTTAAAAGTGTAGGGAGTTTCCAATAAGATGCTTAGGACATTTGCTTTGTTTAGCTTTAATTTTGGTTTGAGCTTTTGGTTTTGAAGAGTGTTCTTTTATTCTACCTCCTGGTTTTTGACTTCTTGCCTGTCCTGGACTACACACTTGCTCATTCCCTTCTCGATTTCTGTCTCCCTGGTCGCAGTCTTTAGATTCTGCCTCCAGACAGTCATAACATCCTGGTGTCACGATCTCCAGACTGTCTTGATTATTTTCTAGGTGATTTCAAAAGAATTCTGTATTACTTACTTATTATGTTTTGTTTATCTTTTTTGTTATTTCTTTGAGGTAATTTGATGTTTGTGATCATCATCATTTTATAATGCCTTTTCATGTCACAACCATAATGGCACTGGTGTGAGTCACGTGGGCATGGCTTGTGATGCTATGGTACTACTATTATAACAGATGAAAGCTGGCAGTACAAAACAACCAAACTTTTAGATAGGAAATAAACTCAACAAATATCTAATTGAAAGCTTAGGGCTTTAAAGGAAACCCTTTCTAGTGTGCTTGTTCAATCCTGCCTTCTAAATTTTGGTACTTCTCATTTTTTGTTTTGGCCCTTTGGATTTTATGCCTTCCTAGTCGCAGAATTTTTTTTGTCCACCCGGGTCATCGGACCTTACTCCTTTTCTATGTTAACTAATGTTGTCTTGTTTTAATTTCTTATTTTGTCTTTTATTTTTCTTTTCTTCATTATGTAAAGCACTTTGAGCTACGTTTTGTATGAAAATGTGCTATATAAATAAATGTTGTTGTTGTTGTTGCTACTCTTTGGTTTTATCCTTTCATTCTGCTCATTTCCTGATCCCATTTGTCATAAGAAATAATAAAATTCAAGTCCCTTGAGAAGGGCAGCACGGTGGCACAGTGGTAGCGCTGCTGCCTCTCAGTTAGGTGACCCGGGTTCACTTCCTGGGTCCTCCCTGCGTGGAGTTTGCATGTTCTCCCCGTGTCTGCGTGGGTTTCCTCCGGGTGCTCCGGTTTCCTCCCACAGTCCAAAGACATGCCGGTTAGGTGGATTGGCGATTCTAAATTGGCCCTAGTGTGTGCTTGGTGTTTGTGTGTGTCCTGCAGTGGGTTGGCACCCTGCCCAGGATTGGTTCCTGCATTGTGCCCTGTGTTGACTGGGATTGGCTCCAGCAGACCCCTGTGTTCAGATTCAGCGGGTTGGATAATGGATGGAAGTCCCTTGAGAAGTCAATTTCCAGCTAGGACCAAACTAGCGAGTTCAGGTTAGTTTGGGGATGCTGGATTACTTTTCACTTTGTCTTTGTTTTATCAATTTTTATTCTTTGCTTATACTTCTCTTATGTCATTTGCTGATGATGTCTTTTTGTAGTCTTTGGACATTTTTCCATTGCTGTTGGGCCATGGCACATGGGTTCCAATTACCTTTCATCTGAACTTTACCAAAATATATAAAGAAAGAAGCTGTGCAAAAGGTAATTATCAAGTACTGTTTTGTTTAAGAATTGTGGGGATGCAATTCAGCTGCCATGATTTGTAATTACTAAAATGATAATGCAGTTATTGATCACTTTTGATTTTTATTGTTAATGTTTACCAGCGCCACCATTATGTGATTTTCTCGATTTGAACATCACCATGTCATTTATGGTTGCTGTGGTTACTGACGATCATGTGATTTAGGTCTCATGATGCGTGATGGGAGACCATCCATCCACAGATACTCTTATTATATCATTTACAGAAAAAGAGTCTGCAAACCTCGTGCTTATTGTTTGTGCTTTGATGTTTGCTACCGACCTACGTGTGTGCAAATGTTCAAGTTTTAGAACTCACTTTGTGCTCTGTATTTTTTATTATTGTTCACCTGCTTGCAATAAGCTTAGTCTTTCCCTTTGTCCCTCATATCCTGGCCCTTTTTAACCATCCTTTTTCATGTCAATGTCTTATTTTTTAACCGGGCAGAATACCAGCTCTCTCGAGTACAATATTTGGTTTTGCCCAGTAAAAAAGTTTCACCCAATTGATAGTCCACTATTTGTCTTATAGTTGCAAGTTCTGCTTTATGTTCAAACCTGTGCCACTTTGGCATACAATAATTGAACTACCAGTAAAAAGTCGAAGTCACTACAAGATCTAGTAAAATGTCTTTGGCATGGCTTAGGATGCTCTGTGTCACCCAACTTGTTATTTAAGGAGATTCAACATCAGTAGCTTCTTTTGTAACTTTCTAAGTTATGTATTTTCTACACAGAAATTCTCCTTGCTTATTTAATACTGATGCCAACAACTGTAAAGTTCTTACACACTGCTACTTATAAAAAAAAACAAACAGTGCCAAATTTTACCCCCTATGAGCTTTACAAAATCAACATCTTTAAAGTTGGTAAGAAACATGGAAATGCATGCCAGTAAAATTCAGCTATGGGGACGTACGTTGAGAAGGCATTGTTTTGTTTCTCACAGCGAATGCCTTTGCAGTGGTTGGGCTCATCTGTGCCACTCGTTTCATAATAGAAGTAGAGCTGGTTGAGTCCATTAGCAAAGGCCAGAAGCACCAAACAGTAAATAAACAGGAACTTGAGAATATCGAGGAGCATGCGACCAAGGGAAATCTGAAGGGGTCCCAGATGAGAATTGGCCGTGAATAAAGAGATGAGTCGTAGTGAGCTGAAGATGTTTGCAATGGCAAATAGGGCCTCTGCAATCAACGTAGGGTGCCACATTTCCCATTCTTCTCGTGGACGGGAACCGTTGTACTGTTAAAACAATAAACAGAAAAATATGTTAATTTCCAGAGCGTGAATATTAACCTAGAATGCTTTCACTAACTACTCATGTAATGGTTTCCAGAAACCAGCTAGAGTGCCATCAAACAGAGGAATGCAACCCTTGATGTTTTATCCTCCATAACTGCACATACTGGTGGCAGAGCAAATCACTGTCCATACCTTGTTGCATGGTATGTCATGAAACAGAGCCTTTAAAAAGATGAAATGTGTGTAAGGCCTCCAAACAAAACCTAAGATGCAGGCCAGGATCATGACTAACCTGTCCAGAAGATGCTCACCTATGTTGAGTCATACCCCAAATACTACCTGCTGGCTTGAGCCAGAACAGACCCTAAAAATGGGAATTTGCCAGAAAAACACAAAATGTCCTCTTCAAAACCTCTTTTTGCACAAATCTATCAAAAAACCCCACAAGAGGGAGGATACCAGCCAACTCCCAGCGTAAGAACAATCATAGTAACAATGAATCTTTATAAATTACAAAGATTTATTTATCAAAAATAGAAAACTTCTGTAAAATGCTCAACAGTGCAAAAAGAGACAAAAAAGGATTTGCCTAAAAAAATCAATCCATGGCAAGCAAGTCCAAAGACAGAATCCAGAAAGCAGAATCTTTGATCAGAAACAAGAAAATCACAAAAACAGTAAATCCAAAGAAAATAACAAAACTCATAGAACTCTGTTTTAACCAAATGATTGGCTGCTTCCGAGTCTTCTCAGCTGACTGCAATAGCCAAAGGGAGGTCTCAGGAGTAACGATATCGGGGGACACTGAACAAGGATATAAAAGATGGTGAACAATAAAGCAATAATAAACAAAATTGTCAAACATAACATAAAAATATATAAAATTAATAATACAATGACAACAAAAACAACAGAATTCACAATAAAATACAGAAACCCCCATTAATACATGACACTATTTTGAGGATCTGGCTGCTGTGTTTCATCGTTGGCCAAAATGGCTTTTAGATTTCTTTTTGCTCTTCACCCTCCCACCTTTTTTTTTTTTTTTTTTTTTTGCGTTATTAAAATGTTTTTTAAGCATGTAAACATTTATTTTTCATTGTTTTTTAATATTGTTAAAATTCTGCTGTTAAATGTGTTTGTGTTTTGTGTTTCTATTTATGTATTACTCAATTAATATGGTTTTGTTTTCTACTTACTCTTTATTGTATCATGTTGATCACATTTGCGTTTTCTACTCTATACCTCTATATGTTCCCTGTAGTTTAAATGTTGATCCCAAGTGGGAGGTCCACTTATCGACCTGTGCCACTCACAGATTAGGTTCTCAGTTGTCTTTGACTCTGTTTTTTTATTATTATTATTATTATTATTATTATTATTATTATTATTATTATTATTATTATTATTATCTCTCTATTATAAAAATAAATCCTGTGGGAGGGAATGACTAGGAGACGATGTGTGATCTTCATGTTAAGATCACGGAAGACAAATAAAAGACCCGCGAGACAAAAGATCGTGCGGATATAAAACATGAGATTCTTGCAAGACACGCCCTACTTACAAGCAATATCAGAGCACGGCCAGCAAAAAAAAATCAGTAGTGTAAAGGGAAGCAGCACACACAGATACAGGTGTCTCAGTGCATATAAAGTGTATAAAGGACAATACGTTATAAATGAAACGTCAACGACTAAAAGATCGTATTAGCACAAACAAAAGGAAATTAATCATCAGGACCAGGTGTAATTGAAAAAATAGCAGGACAAAGCGAGGTCAGAAATAAAAGGCAAGGAGCAGAAAACAAAGTCTTTTCGCCTTCTCATCATTCAATGCACAAAACGTAGATTTACACAATAATGGACCATACGCTATGAGAATCTGTGGTCCTGCAACAGTTAAAGCAACGACAACTTTAATTTCAAAGAAAACACAATTCGGCCAGGTGTATATTTATGATCACGGAGAAGTGAGTACAACATGAGCAGCAGAGACACGAAGTGGCAAAAAGGAGAGCGGCTATACAGGCTTTAAAATTATCGACGCTGCTCCCCCTTTACAACGCGAGCAGCGTTATACATCCTGTAAGAAAGAGATTTAATCACGCCCGGGGCTGGAAATAAAGGACAATTATTGTTTTTACAACGTCATGTGAGACAAGGCAGTGAGCCATCATTTAAGACAAGTCCACAGACATCTAACCTAGCAGTTGTTGGATTGCATTTGGCAGACAAGCATCATGTGCTCCCAGCTCTTAAAACAACAACAAGAGACAAGCAGAACAGGCAGCTCGCAAGCAGGGGGTGGGTGAGCGAAGCGAGCAGGGGGCAGAGCCCCCTAGTTATTATTATTATTATTTTATTTTACCACGCTTATTTTAACTTCACCTGTTTGTTGTCTGGTACAAATGTAATCGATATTTAACCCACTTCCTATTGTCCAAATGATTTTAAATTTTGCACACTTACTCACTTCCGATTTTAATACATGAATCCATAATCAGTTTCACTAATTGATCAATTAATTCATGTTAATTAAGAAATGAAATTTTCATGTGAAGAATAGTTTAAGACTTCACCAATAGATGGCGCAAGTAACGAATAGAAATATTAAAGGAAGTGTTAAAATATTGATTACAAAATTATACTAAAACAAACCCAACACTAACAAGTTGTAAATAATATATATATATATATATATATATATATAAAATACTTTTTAAAAACCACACTTATATTAAGTTAAAAAGTGTACTAAAAAGTGAAAAATAAGTCTCTCATACATCACTCATAAAATAAAAGCGTGGGTGCTTTTCACCAATCAACATTCAAAAAACACTTCTTAAAATCTTAGCAAAAGCACCCACCTTTTATTTGGAGAGTGATGTATGAGAGACTTATTTTTTACTTTTTACTACACTTTTTAATTTAATTTAAGCATGCTTTTTAAAAAGTATTTTTTTAATGTATATTTGATGTGCATCTCATCTTTGTAAGTGGTCGTTCTTGATTTCCTGGATGTTGAACTTGACTGTTGACTTTGGTTTTCAAGTATTACATTTTGGACATGGTTTTGTTCTATAGGTTACACTGCCAGTGACATTGTTGATTGAGTCACTTAAATTCCACTAATTTCTCTATCTGTCACTTTGAGTTTGTCATAATATTAGGAATTCAGTATATATCTCGTAAACCAAAAACAAATATTTAAACCAGATTACATGTTCATTAGTGGCTAGCATTGTTAAAGATTAATAGTAAAGCATAACGTTTGTGATGGTGCAGGTTAGCTCCACACTCTCTGTTGCCTCATACCTGCCACCATCGATAATGTAACCAAGGATGAGCGAGGCAAATGAGGAACACAGGAAGGAGTAGGCGTGCAAGTGCTCAGTACTTTTATCCATCCATCCATTTTCCAACCCGTTGAATCCAAACACAGGGTCACGGGGGTCTGCTAGAGCCAATCCCAGCCAACACAGGGCACAAGGCAGGAACCAATCCCAGGCAGGGCGCCAACCTACCGCAGGACACACACACCCACACCCACCAAGCTAACACTAGGGACAATTTAGAATTGCCAATCCACCTAACCTGCATGTCTTTGGACTGTGGGAGGAAACCGGAGTACCCAGAGGAGACCCATGCAGACACGGGGAGAACATGCAAACTCCACACAGGGAGGACCCGGGAAGCGAACCCGGGTCTCCTAACTGCAAGGCAGCAGTGCTACCACTGCGCCACCCTCTGTACTTTATTTAAAACAAAATCAAAAACAAGGCGTCCAAAACAGTGCAGTGCATCTTCATAAATAAATAAAGCCGTGACGGTCCATGAGTTAAAATCCAGAATTAAAACAAGAGTAAAACCAACACAGTCACTGGGTCCTTAGTGTTTCTTCTGATCTTAGATGAACTCAGCACATCTCCCTTTTCATCTCCCTGGCTCACCCATTACTTGTTTAGCCAGCGGAGGCTTGAGCAGCTGTGGTCCATACCACCCGACCCCCAACTTAGTTACCTCAAGCGGTGCCGTTCACATTGCACAGGATCGGTTCTGCTCCCATCATCCTTAACACCTAAGGGGCGGACACCACCTCGATCACACCCTCTTCTCTACAAATAATTAGTGGGGATGAACTGCCCCTAAAGAGCTGATCCTTCACTGCTCCTCTGCACCAAAGACCATGCCACCTTTCCCACACTTGCTGGCTGGCTGGCTCATCCTGCCTCTAAACCCAATGCTGTTCTCACAGCTCTCTGTTTTTGATCCCTCTGTTCTTGTTTTCTCTGGATCCCCATCTGACTTGTGCAGGCTTCACTTATGCTGCTTCTCCTAATGCAGCACAGATGTGAGAGGGCGCTCCCTTCAGGCATTAATAAGGCACCTAACTGACGTTCACACTTGCCCATGCATACTCAATCAGCCAGGCACCTTCATCATCCCTGCAGCGAAGCGTGACTGCACACACCCATCCCGCGATTGGAGCCTGCACGTTGTGGACTACAATAATTTATTTAACATCTACCCGAAGCCACGGACCATCTATCACACAATTTAATTAGCATTACTGAAATGCACAGGTACTGTACATATTTGCTCTGAAGTTACAGTTTTTACAAATACAGCACATGTCAGCCTAATTCCCATAGTTTGCAGTAGATAAGCAACAATTGTGAAAATAACAGAGGTGAGCTGGTAATCAGGAATCTCAAATAGAGTGCAAAAAAAGTCTGATGAGCTGAAAGGGATCACAAGTATGGAGATGCCTCTCAGTGGCCCTGACATTTATAAGGTTTATAGAAAGGATTGAATTCTTCAGCTCAGCTGGTAGAACAGCACTTGGAATTTTTGATCCAGCATTGAGTACAAAGTGCAGTCCTCAGCTGAAAAGTACCTCTTTCTACCGATACCAGCTTTGGGTTTTACTAAATGTCACACATTTCATCATGTCTTTTTCTCTTGCATTTCATTGATCCTGGCAAACTAAATGTCATTCAACATAGATTTTTAAATTTTTACAGGTATTTTACTGGGTCTGTTTGAATGTACAGCTAAGGAAGTAAACAGTAAATTCTGTCACAGATGACTAAAGGTTCTCCTATCATTAGCATGCACTGCTGTATGGCTCTTAAAAATAAACTCACTGTACAGTGGCCTTATACCTAAAATATATACTCGCATAAATACATCGATGGCCAAGGCCAGGCAGACTTACTTAATGGCCCTTGAGAAGGAGTTCAGCATCCTAATGGCCCCTACCTTCAAACTCAATTGAAACTGAGGCTGATTACTCATTTTTTGTATCCACAATGCTTTAGATTAACATAACCTGCTGAGTTCTCCATACCCCTGCTCTGCTTTCAATTTGAAAAGATCTTAAAAATGAAGAAGGAGCAGAAGACCAAACGTTTTATTTGACCAATAACATTGTGAAAATTTTTCTTGCCTTGTCCAGTAATAATAATTTGAAGCACACATGTGTGGAATTTGACGGTGATAAGTTTATTAGTGTAAGAGCTCATATACAGTAGGATCAATCAAAAATACCTACTTATTGGGCCTGTGAATTGAATAATGCAAAAGACCGAATGAAACAAAATATTACATTCATAACTACTTCTTCTTCTTCCTCTTCATGTTTTCCCACTTCTATGTGTAGTCAATATGCTTGATCAACGTTCTACATACAGCTTGGTCCTGCACCTCTTCCACAGTTAGACCCATTTCCTTCAAATCTTCTTTTTGCTTTATCCATCCACCTCCACTTTGGCCTCCCTCGCTTTCTTTTCCCCTATAATTTATCCTCTCTTTTCAATAGTTCTCCCTGCAGGCTATCTTCGGAATCCTGATCATCATTAAACCTTATAAATTCTGTCTTCTTCCTACTAAGCTTCCAAAGCCTTTCTCCATTCTTACAGCTTCCTCACCACTTCCTCTTTCCTGGTGCAACACAACACAATGTCATCAGCAGCACTGCACCAGGGGCATTGGTCTTTTATCCCATGACTCAGCACATCCATAATCTGATGAAAGAGGTAAGGACTTCAAGAAGATCCCTGGTTCAGACCTCCTCTATCTGGGATTTTTTCTGTTACTCCAACACTGCTTTTAGTCCTCACTCCATCATGCATATCCTGGACAATCCTCACATGTAGTATTTCTCTGGTTCTCTTTTCTCTCTCATGCACCTCCAGACCTCTTGACGTGATACTCTATCATAAGCCTTCTTCAACTCAATAAACGCCATATGCAAGCCTTTCTATTTTTTCAATTTTTTTCTATAAGCTGTCTCAATGCAAAGATTGCATGACTTATTCCTCTCCCTGGCATAAAATCAAACTGCTCCTCCCCTATGTGGGTATCTTCCTTAAGCCTACTCTCTATAACTCTTTCTCAAAAATTCATCGAGTGTGACATCAGCTTTATCCTGCTATAGTTTCCACAATCCTGAATATCACCCTTCTCTTTATAAGTAGATACAATCACACTGTTCCTCCACTCCTCTTGTGTTCTCTCCTTTTCCTAGATCATCTGTATTAGATCCCACAACACATCCACTCCCTCTTCTCCTAAACTCTTCCACACTTTAACTGCTATTTCATCCAGTCCTGTGGCCTTTCCATTTTTTATCCTTTTCAGTTCCTCCTTTATTCTCTCCCTTCTTATTCTTGGTGCAACCCTTACACTCATAATTTATGTTACAATCAGAAATTCTACAGGCACTAAAGTCCATAGGACTGGGATAGCAAACTGGAAACTCTTAACTATAATTAACTCTTCACTCACTACTGGCAAGGTTCCCTCTCATTAAAAATGGCCACAATTACTTCAGTTCTGAAAAAAAACTGGCTTAGACCCTGATATCCTTAATAATTATTGGCCTATTTCAAATCATCCATTTATATCAAAAATTCTTGAAAAGATAGTTGCCTCCCAACTTCAGTTCCACCTTTCAAAAAATAACCTCTTTAAACAGTTTCAATCTGGCTTCCATCCTAAACACGGCACAGAAACTGCTCTGGTCAAAATTACATATGATCTCCTCCAGGCAGCTAACATGGGGCTCTTATCGATTCTTGAACTTCTTGACCTCAGTTCCACATTTAACACCTCATCCCATTAGATACTTTTGAAACATCTAACCAGTTTTGGAGTCTGTGGCCTTGTCCATTAATGATTTTCTTCCTGCTTCACTAACAGGAGGCAGTTTGTTAAAACGATGGGCTTCAAGTCAGATGATGCAGTAGTTATTCAAGGAGTTAAACAAGGCTCTGTTTGGGGGCTGCTTCTTTTTCTCATCTACATCTTCACAATAGGCAATAACTCTCGACACCATGGCATTAAATGTCACTGTTATGCTGATGACACACAGCTTTATCTGTTCACTAAATCCACTTCTGTGCTCCCTCCAAATACTCTTATGGCATGTCTCCAAGATGTAAAGTCATGGATGACTCACAGTTTTCTTCAATTAAAAAGCAATAATAACTGAGGTGCTCCTCATTAGTTCTAAATCTGCATTCACTAAGATTAGCAGTTCTTCCATTTTAATTAATAACACTATCATAAACATCTCGTCCCAGGTTAAGAGCCTGGGCATCATTTTTAACAGACCTCTCTTTCTCATCCCATATAAATAATGTTTCTTGTACAGCCTTCTTCCATCTTTAAAACATTTCTAGACTTCATTCTGCTCTTACGCAACATAGTACTATTATTTAATACCTTAGTTACTTCATGTATAGATTACTGTAATGCTATTGTATCTGGCATCCATAAAATATGTATCTATCGCCTACAACTGCTGCTAAGATAACTACCTGTTCTAAGTCCACTGAGCATGTCATACCTATTCTCTCCTAGCACCACTGGCTCCGTGTCTACTACCAAATACAATTCAAAATCCTGCTCTTAACGTTTAGAGCTCTCCACAGTCTTCCTCCTTCCATCCTCATTGATCTCCTACAGGCTTACACTCCCACTGATCCTCATCTGCACTTTTACTTTCTGTACCACACATCAAACACTGTTCAATGGGAGCTCGAGCATTCTCTTATCGCGCCCCTCAATTCACTTCCCTCTCACATCCGTCAGCTGAACTCAATAACACAATTTAAAGCTGCTCTCAAAACATATCTTTTCAAACTGGCATACCAACTATGATTTTACCACCGTTACAGCCAGCTATCTTTGATGTTTGCTATTTGTTTTTATCATTTAACTCCTGTTTAATTCTTTGTGAGGTGACCTTGAATGCTAAGACAGGTGCCAATGAAATAAAATGTATTATTATTATTGTTATTATTATTATTAATAATAAATAAAGTGAGTTCCATAATTTTAAGAACATGCTGCTAGCTGTAGTTAACAGCTCCAAATTGCATTATGAGGTTAGCAATTGAACTAAAGAGGAACACGAAACTTACAAAAACAAAAGGGTAGTCAGAATTTATTATGCTTTGAAAGCAATGAGGAGTTGCATCTTTCACTTCAGGAGACACTGCTAACATGAGCAAAACCTGTTATGTCTTAAGTACATGCAAACGTTATATCTGCATTTAGTACATTTAGCCATGAATTTGTTCCAGAGACACTTTAGGTACTGTTGTGCCTACGATTAAAATGTCAAAGCCTCAAGGACAGAAAGATAAGGGATTCGGTGTTCAATACAAGATGAGATTTAGAAAAAGAGATTATAACCTGAAAAGATCAAAAAGCCTATCTTCAAAACCAAAATCCTAACCTGCAACCAAAAATCAAAAGCACTAGCCCTATACCCAAGCTTTTAAACACATTTGCTTATTCTTAGGTTCATTTCCACAAACTCTTATATTCCAGAGGTCTAAGAGACTGAATTTCATACCCTTTGACCTATGACAGAACACAGAGCATGACCCCAACCAACATTCTGTAGCAATACCTTACCAACATACTGTAAATGCAAAACAGCAACTTGTAAGAATTTCAAAATGTCATTGCAGGAAAACAAAATATTTATTAACTACATAAAAATGGAAGCAGCGCTGCTGCCTTGCAGTAAGGAGACCTGGGTTCGCATCCCGGGTCCCCCCTGCATGGAGTTTACATGTTCTCCACATGTCTACGTGGGTTTCCTCCGAGTACTCCGTAGACCTGCAGGTTAGGTGTACAGTATTGGCTATCCGAAATTGTAACTACTGTGTGCTTGGTGTGTGTGTGTCCTGTGGTGGGCTGGCGCCCTGCCCGGGGTTTGTTCCTGCCTTGCGCCCTGTGTTGGCTGGGATTGGCTCCAGCAGACCCCCGTGACCCCGTAGTTAGGATATAGCGGGTTGGATAATGGATGGATGGGTAAAAATTAAAGCATTCAGAAGACATAATAACAGAAAACAATTCTGTGATCAAAAAAGAAAAAGAGAGAGAGAGTTTAAAATTGCAATTTTAACACAACAAAGAAAATAAATGCAAATCATAGCCCACTGCCAGTGAGGTAATGCATATAAGTTTGTGCTTAGGAAAAAGAATTGCAATTTCCAAATATCAAAGAAAAAGAGCAAACATAATTAATATTGCAATAGGTGAGCACCGTGAAGCTGTCTCTGCATCTAGCATAATATCATGATGATTCAAATATGAAAATGTGAATGTGAATGTTTTTATTCAAATAAAATCACACATACAAAGGACAACACAAAGCATAAAGTAATGATAACACACAAGAAGTCATGGCTGCATGGGTTTGTTCCATTATTATCACACAGGTTGCCTGTCTTTCTAGTGCTGGAACAGCGCACTCCAATCTCTCTGTCTTTCTGTCTATGCAGGCCTTCTCCTCTCAACAGGGTAAACCTTTGTGTCTGGCACTCCTACTGACCGAGCTCATTCATCCACTGCCATAAGTTGGTTTAATCAACTTGTTGCATGTCCCCACAATGATTTCTGCTTGTTTTGTCTTTATATTTTGAGGATTTTCTAATGTTATGAGTTTACAGATTTAAATGTTATTCGTTTGTTTTTATTATTATTATTATTATTATTGTTAGTTTTTCCCGTGATACCATTTTATTTTTGATTTCTACTGCTGTGGCTGTATGCACATGAGCCAATGTGGCATTGCATGTAAAGTAATTACATCAGACTTATTTAAGATGGTGGCACAAGTTGCTCTGCTTTTGTATCAAAAAAAAAATTCTCCTCAACAAATCTTCAGTTACCGGTAGTATAGTTAGAGAAAGGATTTATAGTCCTTTCCTAAATTAGGACCAGTTTTTGTGTATGATTTTGATTTTAGCTGCTGTCTTATTTTTATTTTCCTTGAGATATCTTTTTTCAGTTTTATTTTTGCTAGAGTTTTGTATTTGTTAATTATTTCCTCTTAGCTCCTTTTATTACTGCTGTTCATTCTTTGTATTCTTCCAATTATATTATTAAGTTTTGTGTGAAGGTAATGGTAAGTAGTTGCACTTAGGTAATGTTGTTAAGTTTAAGACTATATAAGCACCTCTTACCACTGCTTAGATGCAGTGGCATTAACCTTTTAGTGGTGTTCTTCTGCTCCAAAATATACAATAAACATACATATTTTTTTACTTCATTATGTGAATTCAAAATTAAAAGTTATTCAATGCAAAAGTGAAAATGACGAATTGTCTTAAATAACAAAACTGACTGATTTACACCAAAAAAATCATTGAGTTAGTTTACCTTGACATATGCAACGATTTTTAATGAAATTGTAGCAAGATACAAGGAGTTCATGGCAAAATCCATTAAATTCCACCAGTCATGTACATATTCAGTAAATCCTCCATCCCACATTTCCTTAATTTCAGCCCATATAAAACCTGGAAGGAAAAAGCAGAGCATGAAGTAAATCACAAGCTATGTCATATACAACAAATTGCATTCCTTTATATTCACATAATATTACTGCTTGTTGTTTGCGTTAGACATGTCTGTTTCGCTGATGGTTGCCTCAAAACCTGACTCTGCTTTGAAGTTTATCCTTATCATTTGAGGACTCATCTCAGATGACATTTTTTTTCAATTAATTTTCAGAAATTCAGGCTTTTTTTTTATTTTCCATTGATGTTGCACCATATGATGCAGTCTTACACTACCACTGTATACATCAATTTTTTTTTGTTCTTTATTTCGACTTATACAATTTCTTGTATTAAGAATTTGTTAGTTTTCGCATACCCCTTGGGTTCAGAGCACAGGGTCAGCCATTGTACAGCACCCCTGGAGCAATTGAAGGTTAGGGGCCTTGCTCAAGGGCCCATCAGAGTATGATCTCTTTTGGCAGTGACGGGGATTTGAACCGGCAACCTTCGGGATACCAGCACAAATCATTAGCCTTAGAGCCACCACTCCGCCCTTTAGATCAAATATGATATATACTGGTCTTATATATTGCAAATGTGATTGGAACAACCGTAAAAATTGAAGCTCTGTGTTCACCATGTTGATTTCTGTGTATAAGAGTTCAAAACTGTCATCAGTGAAGTACTGTCAGGATCTGGATGAAGTTAGGCTTAACTGCAAATCATCTTTTTTACTTTTTAAAACTCTGTTATTAAGTAATGATGTTGTTGGTTCTTGTTCAGGTAATAATAGATTTACTGATGGATTGTTGTGCACCACTGATGTCGCCTGTCTTATTTGATTTCTACAGCCATTGCTAAGATGATACGTACTTCCTGGAGAAATTTTGTTGTACATCACTCCTGTTCACATTTTTCTTTTTATTTGTTTTTTTTCCTCCCGCTGCCTCGCCTCTGTTATTTTTTTACGTTCTATGTCATGTTTTATATTTCCCTACAGTTCCTTGCATTTTGTTGTTTTCCTTGTCTAGAGCATTAGAATCTAATTCATTCACAGATCTCATGATTATGAACAGTTTTTCATTTTTCTCTGTGATTTTTCCACATATTCCTGTGATTCTTTTCTTCTTTCTAGGGATGAATTCATATTTGTAAGTGGTCTTCTCATCTGGAGTCATTTTCAGTATGTTAAAAATATTTTAAGTCTAGGCATGTTGTCCTTATGGACACATGACAATGGATGGTCACTAACTGCTGATGCCATTAATATGACAGTGTAAAAGTCAGCGTCAACCATCTCCCATTCTTCAAGTTTCTGGATCAGTACTTGCTCTGCTAGTGGTTTCAACGGTTTTCTTTGATTACTAAGCAATTCATTTTTGACGCTGATTTTCGTTTGACTTCCCAGTACTTGGCCTTCGACTGCCTGTAAACTTTGTTTCAGCACTTTTCCATCTCCTGGTCATTTTCACAACTTCTTGGTTGTCTGCCACGACCCGGAACTTGTGTGGTCATCAAAGCTGCAGCTACCAGTGTGCTATGTAACATCCCTGCTGCCACAGCCACTTTGCTATGGCATAGTATTCACATTTAGTAACTGAAATAATGGAAGTACATTGTTGGGCAGGCAGTGTGGTGTAGTAGTTAAGGCTTTGGACTTCAAGCCCTGAGGGTGTGGATTCAAATCCCACTACTGACACCTGTGTCACCTGAACAAGTCACTTGATCTGCCTGTGATCACATTGGAAAAACAAAAGAAATGCATGATAAATGTTGTAGGTTGCCTTGGATAAAGGCATCCGCTAAATATGTAAATGGGTATACAGGTATTTGTTTGGTTGTTTTGACCTTCAATATGAGAAATGCATGGCAGGAACATTATGGCAGCCATCTTAAACTTAAGAGCAAGCTTTACATTAGAAACATGTCTGCAGTTTGTTTAGTACAGTATATATAAAAAAGACTTTTTTGCTAAGAAATATTTCTAGAGCAGTAAAATGTGCAAGAGTCTAGTGGTTATGAGGTTACTTTGTCAGTGAAACTAATATTTATTTATCTGTCAGTTAGCGTACAACTCCCACTTTCGACTTAATGGGTTTGTTGATCTTCTTTAAGTAAAAATTTCTGCTAGTTGTTAATGTTTCTGAGTTGCTTTTCATGCAGTCTCACTAAACTGATACAAAATTTTGATTTGTTGGCAGTTTCACAATTTGCAAAACGTGAAGGGTTTTTTGTTAAGGTAGAAACCAAGCCTTGCTTACAATCCTGCGTTTATAGTTGTTTTTGCCCGCAGCTGTGTAATACAAGTAATCGCCTACTCACAGTAACGTCAGGTCTATGTATGCCTCCTTTTCCCATCACCACGTAGCTGTAGGGTGTTTTTTAATAAATGTCACATGAAGACACACTGAAACGCACTGTCCCTCTTTTCCTGTTTCTTCGTTCCTACAGATGAGAGTTTTCACACTCCACACACCATGGAGCTTTGAGTTTCTTTTTCTGTCTCTGATGTATCTTTAGGATTCCACCAGAGCTTCAAGATGGAGGTGGGCAGATGGGTAGTTGGGGTTAGGGTGTCAAACTTAAGGTCTGGGGGCCGGCTCCAAACCTGGGAACATTTTAAAGTGGTCTACTTGATTAATACTTGATTAATATTCAAAATATGTCACATACATTGTTATTGTATGCTTAATTTAAAAAGTAATACTTAACCAAATGTGCAATGAGCAGCTTTTGTTGTTATCGAAATCATCTGCAGTGGTAAAGTTAGGTAAGTACTGGTTATGCTTCATCCTTAAAGTATTCTCGTGATATATTCTGGGACCTTGGAGGAATAAAAGTTAAAAACCATGGATGTAGGTGAAGAGTCTGCTCTAAAATCATTTCTGATAATGTGTCATTTCTAGCTCATTCTGCTCCTCAGAAATGGCAGACAGGCTAGAGTGAAATATATTAAAAGAACACATTTCTCAAATTTTAATAATTCATTTTTTGTCTATATAAATCATAAAACTAGAAGAGTGATGTTTAAAGGATTATTAAAAGTGATGCATGTGCAGTGTGCCTTAAAAGCACATTTCAGATAGAAGATGCACATTTATATTAGCATTCGGGATAATTAAACACATTTATTTGATAGAAGAAGCGATCAGACAGACCTTGATGAGTCCAAGCGATTGAGCCTCATCGACTGCTTGGGCTGCCCCAGAATTAACTGGCAGGCATTTTGTTAGTTGGCGGGGCCCAAGCTTATTCACTGCTAACAAACATTCAGTGGTGTTTGTGTCCTTTGTGCACTAAGATATGCTTTCATTGCCACTAACTGACAGTTATGTATTTTTGTACAAATGCAGTGTTTTCATTTGCTCGTGAGTAGAGCAGCATGACTAGAATTTACAAAAAAGACTAATTCCTCCACTTAGAGCACTCATTTATCCTAAGTGCCAATTTATATGGGAAGCCAGCTGGATAACACTTTAATGAGAACTCAGAATTGCAAAAAAAGTGCCATTCATTAGCCATAGACGTAAAATGTAAATGAACCTTAGGAGTTTGTATTAAGTGTCAAGCCATATGCCTCACTCTGTCTAATAATTATGTCTCATTTACTTGTTAAGAGTCTTGGAGCCATTCAACATTGGAGTATGAAAAACAAACTGAAAATAATACACATTTTAAAATACATTACTATTACTATGATTTAAAAATGGCAAATGATACACTTTGGTACGATAAAGTTTACGAATGAGAAGCAGTTCTGTTTTTGCATCTCATTTGGCCGTGCTGCTGATACAAGTATCTCATTCTGCGCACACAGTATTGTTGTCTCCCTGTGATCATCCCTCCCCTATGCATATCTCGGTTAAACAGAATATCTGCTTTCAAATAAAGCAAGAATAACAAAGCAGCAGCGGTGGTGGTGATGGTGGTTATCTGATCTGAAAAAGACATAATACTGCACACTTACTGTACAAATTACACTTACTGTACACCTGCTTATCCATGCAATTAGCAAATAAGCCAATCAGGTGGCAGCAGTGCAATGCATACAATCCTACAGATTGAAGTCAAGAGATTCAGTTAATGTTCACATCTAACATCAGAATGGGGAAAAAAAATTGTGATTTTGACCACGGCATGATTGTTGGTGCCAGGCGGGCTAGTCTGAGGTTTTCTGTAACTGCTGAACACCTGGGATTTTCGTGCACAGTCTCCAGATTTTACTCAAGATGGTGTGAAAAACAAAACTTCCAGTGAGTGAAGTCTATCAGACAGAAATGCCTTGGTGACGAGAGGGGTCAGAGGAGAATGGCCGGACTGTTTCAGGCCACAGTAACTTGGACAACCACTCTGTACAAGTGTGGTGAGCAGAAAAGCATCTCAGAATGTACAACATATTGAACCTTGAGGTGGACGGGCTACAACGGCAGAAGAGCACATCGTGTTCCTCACCTCTCAGTCAAGAACAGAAAGCTGAAGCTGCAGTGGGCACAGGCTCACCACAACTGGACAAATGAGGACTGGAATAATGTAGCCTGGTTGAGTGATTATCTCAAGTTACAACGTGAGCTACCACAGCTATGCTGATGACACACAGCTGTACTTATCAGTAGCACCTGATGACACCGGCTCTCTCGAATCAATAACACAATGTCTTACTGGTATTTCTGAATGGATGAATAGTAATTTTCTCAAGTTAAATAAAGAGAAAACTGAAATTGTATTGATTGGCAAAAATGGATTAAGTGAGGTTATCAAAAATAATCTTGGCGCATTAGGATTAGAAGTTAAGACCGAAGTAAAAAACTTAGGGGTAACCGTTGACTGTAACCTGAATTTTAAATCACATATTCTTCAGACCACTAGGACAGCATTTTTTCACTTAAGAAATATAGCAAAAGTTAGACCTCTTATATCATTGAAAGATGCTGAGAAATTAATTCACGCTTTTGTTTTTAGTCGATTAGATTACTGTAACGCACTCCTCTCAGGACTACCCAAAAAAGACATAAATCATTTGCAACGAGTGCAGAATGCAGCTGCTAGAATCCTAACTAGGAAAAGAAAATCCGAACACATCTCTCCAGTCTTAATGTCACTACACTGGTTACCTGTGTCTTTCAGAATTGACTTTAAAATTCTGCTTATAGTTTACAAAGCCTTAAATAATCTCGCTCCATCTTATATATCGGAATGTCTGACACCCTATATTCCAAATCGTAACCTTAGATCATCAAATGAGTGTCTCCTTACAATTCCAAAAGCTAAACTTAAAAGAAGTGGTGAGGCAGCCTTCTGCTGCTATGCACCTAAAATCTGGAATAGCCTGCCAATAGGAATTCGTCAGGCTAATACAGTGGAGCACTTTAAAACTCTGCTGAAAACACATTACTTTAACATGGCCTTTTCATAACTTCACTTTATCTTAATCCTGATACTCTGTATGTTCAATTCATTATAATAACTATTCATGGTGGCACTAAAATCCGTACTGACCCCTACTCTCTCTTCTGTTTCTTTTTCCGGTTTTTCTGTGGTGGCGGCCTGCGCCACCACCAACTTACTCAAAGCACCATGATGTCCCAGCATTGATGGACTAAAAGCCAGAAGTCCACGTGATCATCATCATCATCAAGTCCTTCCGTGAAAACCATAAATACAAAGAGGACTGTTTCATTTATGTTAGGTAGATTGCCCAGAGGGGACTGGGCGGTCTCATGGCCTGGAATCCCTGCAGATTTTATTTTTTTTCTCCAGCCATCTGGAGTTTTTTTTTGTTTTTTCTGTCCCCCCTGGCCATTGGACCTTACACTTATTCTATGTTAATTAATGTTGACTTATTTTATTTTCTTAATGTGTCTCTTATTTTTCTATTCTTCATTATGTAAAGCACTTTGAGCTACATTTTTTTGTATGAAAATGTGCTATATAAATAAATGTTGTTGTTGTTGTTGTTGGTCTGATGAATCTCAGGCACACATGGTAGGGTCAGAATTTGGTACCAACAGGATGAATTCATGTACCAACCTGCCTTGTGTCAACAGTCTAGGCTTGTGGTGGTAGTGTAATGGAGTAGGTAGTGGTTTCTTTTGGTCCATTATTACAAATCAATCATCATTTGAATACCAGGTCTTGTTTGAGTATTGTTCATGATCATGTGCATCCTTTCATGGCCACAATTTATACCCATCTTCTAATTTCTACTTCCATCACAGTAATCATGTCCCAAAGCAAAAGTCATCTCAGACTGGTTTCATGAACCAGCATGCATCAGTAGAAATTGAGATTCACTACATTTTTTCAGTCTTTAACTGTCCAGTTTTGCTGAGCCTGGGCCCACTGCAGCCTCAACTTTCTGTTTTTGGCTGACAGGAGTGGAACCCAGTGGGGTCTTCTGCTGTTGTAGCCCATCTGCCTCAAGGCTCAACGTGTTGTGCATTTGGAGATGCTTCTTTGCTCATCACAGTTGTACAGTGACAATGAGTTCAGTGTTCTTCAGTGGTCTGCCCGGTTACCAGATCTAAATCCAATGAAACACCTTTAGGATTGGTAGAGTAGGAGAGGAGATTCACAGCATGAATGTCCAGCTGACAGATCATGTAGAAATTGAGTAATGTAATCATGTCAACATGGACCAGAATCTCAAAGGAAGGTTTCCAGAATCTTGTGGAATCCATTCGTGAAGAACTGAGGTCATTTTGAGAGCCAATGAGAGGCCCTACTTAGTATTTTTATAGTGGTCTTGATAATTTGCTCAAAAGGTGTACTGTATGTCTTAATGATTTATCATCTAATTCATAACCACCCACAGCACAGCAGCTTTGTAAACGTGAATTCTTAATGAAAAGAGTGGCTTCTGAAGTGCCTTGTCCTTTCTGACATATGCAGACAATTCAGTTGTCCATTCACGCCTGTTTTTTGAGTACGAGTCTTCCTGTTGTTTTATTTTTGTTTGTTTTTTGTTTAATTTTACTCTAGGCTAAGGTCATACTGGTGGGGTCTTCAGCCCACTTTCACTAACACCGTGTTTCCCAGTTGTCTCAGGATGACACTTAGAAAGCCGGCTAAGCTGAAGGATTGGTTTCTTGGCTTGTGAGTGTTGTATCCTTGAAAGAGCAATTCTTCTCGTTGGAGCTTCACTGACTTCCTAAACTCTCCTGCACACTTTCCTTCTAACGCTTGCAGCAACTTTAGTTGTTATTTCTTCACTTGGCACCCTGGATTTAAAGAGCTGGTAGCTGTGAATATTCTGAGTTGGTAGGTGCAGAGATCTCAAGGCCATTGGCTCCACCACAAATCTAGTGGTAAATGACCAGTACATCCAGCCTGGGAGATTATTCCACAAATTCCATCACTGATAGATCTGTTAAATACACCAATTGCTCAAAGACACATGGCTCCTGAAATGTAAGTGTTTGATTAAATTTACAGTTCACATACTTTTGCCACTCACAAATATGTAATATTCGATCATTTTCTTCAATAAATAAATGAGCAAGTATAATATTTTTGTCTCATTTGTTTAACTGGTTTCTCTTTATATTCTTTTAGAACTTGAGTTAAAATCTGATGATGTTTTAGGTCATATTTTTGCAGAAATATAGAAAATTCTAAAGGGTTCACAAACTTTCAAGCACAGCTGTAATGTACAGGGACGTAACCACAGTGGCATAAACATATGTTGTAATGGACAAACATACTGGTTTTATTGGGAATACCAACTGTTCAGTTTCTTGTTTTCTTACATCTTTGGTAAACTGGATTAGCAAAGGGCCAGGCATAAAGAACATGCAGTATGTATTATGGACTCACCTAACACCCAAGGTAAAATCATCCACTCCACAATGGTAGGCGGAGGTCCTTGCATGTGCAGGTCAGTACGAACAATATGCTGGGATGCTAGCAACAGCAGGAACAGAAAAGTCAGATAGGAGGCGGTGTGGCAGATAAACTTGATGAATGGCTTTTTAATGAACTGTCCTAAGCTGCTCTTGGGTGCAATTAAATAGATTACAGAGAAGACGGGGAAGAGAAGGCCAAGAATAAAGCATGTCAGCAGCTTCACTGCCCAGTGCCGCCGGCGCCAGCCTGGGAATCCATCATACCACAGTGTTGCCAGGAGTTGTTGACAGTTGGGCTGAGCCACGAACTGTAGAAACAGAGAGAAAGAGAGACAAGCAAACTGGGTGAGAAATACAGAAATCCCTGAAATGCTTTAATGGTTTGAAGTGAACATTTTTATGCCAACTGGCTCTTGTGATTTCTGTCTATCTGTCTGTCTGTCTTATATCTATTATATAGTGTCTTTCATCTGTCTATCTATTATATAGTGTCTTTCATCTATCTATCTATCTATCTATCTACCTATCTATCTATCTATCTATTATATAGTGTCTTTCATCTGTCTATCTGTTATATAGTGTCTTTCATCTGTCTATTATATAGTGTCTATCTATCTATCTCTCTGTTATATAGTGTCTTTCATCTATCTATCTATCTATTATATAGTGTCTTTCATTTATCTATCTATCTATCTATTATATAGTGTCTTTCATTTATCTATCTATCTATCTATCTATTATATAGTGTCTTTCATCTATCTATCTATCTATCTATCTATCTATCTATCTATCTGTCTATCTATCTATTATATAGTGTCTTTCATCTATCTATCTATCTATTATATAATGTCTTTCATCTATCTATCTACTGTATCTATCTATTATATAGTGTCTTTCATCTGTCTATCTATCTATCTATCTATCTATCTATCTATCTATCTATCTATTATATAGTGTCTTTCATCTGTCTATCTATTTATCTATCTATCTATTATATAGTGTCTTTCATCTATCTATTATATAGTGTCTTTCATTTATCTATCTATCTATTATATAGTGTCTTTCATCTATCTATCTATCTA
>JANRMT010062789.1:38011523-38036003 GCA_026402145.1 Polypterus bichir lapradei | reverse complement strand
TCTATCTATCTATCTATCTATCTATCTACAGTGGTGTGAAAAACTATTTGCTCCCTTCCTGATTTCTTATTCTTTTGCATGTTTGTCACACAAAATGTTTCTGATCATCAAACACATGTAACCATTAGTCAAATATAACACAAGTAAACACAAAATGCAGTTTTTAAATGATGGTTTTTATTATTTAGGGAGAAAAAAAATCCAAACCTACATGGCCCTGTGTGAAAAAGTAATTGCCCCCTTGTTAAAAAATAACCTAACTGTGGTGTATCACACCTGAGTTCAATTTCCATAGCCACCCCCAGGCCTGATTACTGCCACACCTGTTTCAATCAAGAAATCACTTAAATAGGAGCTGCCTGACACAGAGAAGTAGACCAAAAGCACCTCAAAAGCTGGACATCATGCCAAGATCCAAAGAAATTCAGGAACAAATGAGAACAGAAGTAATTGAGATCTATCAGTCTGGTAAAGGTTATAAAGCCATTTCTAAAGCTTTGGGACTCCAGCGAACCACAGTGAGAGCCATTATCCACAAATGGCAAAAACATGGAACAGTGGTGAACCTTCCCAGGAGTGGCCGGCCGACCAAAATTACCCCAAGAGCGCAGAGACGACTCATCTGAGAGGTCACAAAAGACCCCAGGACAACGTCTAAAGAACTGCAGGCCTCACTTGCCTCAATTAAGGTCAGTGTTCACGACTCCACCATAAGAAAGAGACTGGGCAAAAACGGCCTGCATGGCAGATTTCCAAGACGCAAACCACTGTTAAGCAAAAAGAACATTAGGGCTCGTCTCAATTTTGCTAAGAAACATCTCAATGATTGCCAAGACTTTTGGGAAAATACCTTGTGGACTGATGAGACAAAAGTTGAACTTTTTGGAAGGCAAATGTCCCGTTACATCTCAATTCTACTGTCTACCAAAAAATCCTGAAGGAGAATGTCCGGCCATCTGTTCGTCAACTCAAGCTGAAGCGATCTTGGGTGCTGCAACGGACAATGACCCAAAGCACACTAGATAATAGATATAATAGATAGATAGATATTAGATATAGATATCTATCTGTCATATGGCAGCAGCATACTGTGGGAGAGGTCACTTGTGTATACAAACAGATTACTCGGGGCTGAGTTGACTATGAGTTCAACCAGACAAACCACACAAACTGAGATTCAACACAAACAGCAGATTATGAAGAACAGAATTCACCCACTGAGTTACATTACATTAATATGTACTGTATAGAAATATGATTTAATTATCTTTTTTCCTTAATTACTACCACCAGGTGGCAGCATTGTATTCTCCAGCCACCCAGAGGCTAAACAATGTACAGTAATTCCTTCTTGGGAGACTGAAAAGGAAAATGTCATTCCAACTCAGTGGGCAGAGTGGCGGAAGAAGTGGTCCACAAAAGGGAATTTAACCAACCAGACAAACTACCAAAATTTAAGGTGAATATGCAGTACTGTCCAAAGCCAGTTGTGTTCAAAGCTTGCAGAGAATTAACCAGGAAACCCCAAAGCTGTAATTTCTGCCTAAGGGGCTTCTATAAAGTACAAAAAGTTAAGTTAAAAAAAAGTTCAAAGTTAAGGGTCTGAATATTTATTTTAAGGAGAGATTTCAGGTTTGGATTTTTATTACATGTGCAAACCGTTCTGAAAACGTTTTCACTTTGTCATTATGGGTAATTGAGTGCAGATTGATCCTTTTAAAATTAAAATCTACAACACAGTGAAGTCTGAAGAAAGTGAAGAAGTCTTAAAACTTTGTCTAACAGTGTACACTACTACTGTATATGAAAAGAGAGTATCAAGAGAAGCCATTATGTAGTAATGTAGGACATTTCAGAAACTTAATGTGAGATGGACAAGGTGAGGCGTAACTCCAGCCACCATTTAATGTTACATCTGATGGAGGCTCATAAACAGGTCTCATCACAAAGAAGTCATAGAAGGACTACTTCTAAATGAAAGCAGCTATGAAGGTTCCTCCCAATGAACTCCACAGACTTTTACACGTCTCAGCCATCAAGTGTGTTTCGTCTTTCAGTTTTTACTTCCACTGCCACTGTAGCTCAATGATGAATCAGTCGTAAAATCCCATAAAGTTGGGTGAATTCTCTAAAAGGTTGACAGGTATGGCTTTGAAACAGCAAGAAGAGCCGTGTCAGAAGATCTTAGCTGTCCCTCAGGCTTACAGAGGGTGAGCAGCCTAGACGGATATTCTGGGATGTTAATGTTGACAGCTATGTAAGTTACAGTAATAGCCAAGTATTAGAAACGGTCAGGTATCTTGCAATACAAAGGCAGTTGAGATATTCAGTGACTGTCAGCGTTTTAAACATTAAAAAACTTTTACAAGATTTTTAAGGGAGCATTTCAGTAATTCTGATGACAGACTTCAGCATCTGACAAGCAGAGGATGGCGGGGGGTTCAGTGGAATGAAGACAGGACTGCAGTCAGGATGAAATAATCGGATTATACTAAGAAAAAAAACTGAGTGCTCTTTGTAAAAATGGTGCATTGTGTAACGAGGGAAGACCAGGAGACGTCGAAAATGTGAAGGTTCAAAATCATTTCTTGTTGTGAGAGCATTAAGCAGAAAGCCATAAGCATGTCGTGATTTGTCTTCTCACTCCCTTAGAGCTGCCCTCAGACAAACATTACAGAATAAGGTTTGTTAAAGGAGGCTTGTGAATGTTTATTCATATAAAAATAAGGAGGCTTATCTTTTGAATGTTTTAAGTGTTAAAAGCACTTAACCATGGCACATGAAAGGAATACGGCTATTTGGGCGAACTGGCCTGGCTGAGAAATTCATTCAGACGGCATTCATCCTTGAAGCAAACTAGAGCCACGCCATTCAGGGTGCAGAGAATGGCTGTATTTGATAAATAGATACAGTAGATAGACAGATAGGATGAAAGGCTCCATAAAGGATGGATAGATAGATAGATATATAGATAGATAGATAGATAGGGTGAAAGGCACTATATAAGATTTCCACAAAGGGAAATTAAAACTTTACAGACTTTAGGCAGTTGAGCTAAAGAAGAACTCCATCTGTCTAGTGACTGGCTCGGTAACAGTGTCTCCTGTTTGCTGTTGGGTGATCTCCATTTCTATTCTGACTCACAAGGATACAGAAAAATATTTTTAATGAAAGAGGACAGGGTGGTGGATTTAGTCAAAAACAGAGCAGGGTTTCATTTATCAAACAGTCTAGAAATCTTTAATTAATGCCAAATTGCTAACCAAGAATCAAAATTGCTAAGCAGGAAATTTTTCATAGAAGAAAAACAAAATAAACCCTAAAGGATCACTAACCCGCACACAGTTTAATCAGATTTCGCTGTTATTAATAGTGAGTTATTTTCTTTTATTTGTCCTGCCTCCTGAACTAGTGTGGTGCTGAGGTGTCACCCGCTGTCTTATTTCTGGGATCCCGAGTTGGTTTGTCGTGTGGTGGATGATGCAATGCGCTCTGCTCCTAACCGCTCTCTCTCTCTCTCTCAGGTTGTTGTGTATATTTTAAATGGATTCTGGGGTTTTGGAGCCAGAATATAAATTGCACATTAATTTTGTGAAATTCATAATGTTTCAAACATTTGAAGTTTTAGAATGTTTTATTGTGATGCTATTTTGTTTGTTAATTGGACGCCACCTTTTGTTCATTTAAAGTCAGTCATTGCCGCCGTGATCCATCCCAACAGCCCCTGTTGTTGAGTCATGTGTGATGTCATCCGGAGCACCGGCATTAAGTTTGATTCAGAGCAAAAAGATGTTTCCAGTATAATTTTATTTTTGAAAAAGTTTGGATTTTGTTTGGAATTTACCCTGGCATCATTTTGTTTTATCATTTACACTCCCATACATGTGTCAGTAATGACCTGATAATCTGATAAAAGCAGCAATTTCTTTTCCATGTTAAAAGTCTGTCTACTTTCTTAAGCATTTTTGATACAAGGGTCTGAGGAGAGCATAAGGACCCAAAATGTGCTGATCAGGAGTGAAATGTACACGAGCTGTCGGCCTACTACTGAGGACACTGACCTACTCACACTGTCACAGAAATCAACCAAACTACTGTAGGTGTCCCTAGACTAAGAGAGGAAACCAAAAAATGCTGAAGAATGAAGAGCACAAAGATAGAGAGAATGTTTAGCCTTCTCACAAGAGGTGTCCAGCCTGGAAAATGAGCTGAGGTCTGGGCGCCGTGAGCCAAGTTTGGTGACTTCCATCCTGCTGTTGACCCTGTCTAATAAAGGAAAATTTCAAAGGGTTCTTATTCTTCATAAGAAGAATATATAGTAAAAGAAATTTGGGGAAATGTTTGCTTTACTTTATTTATTTCAGTATGTTTTGTACTGTTGCTAAATCACCTTCCTGGTTTAAATTTCATATTTATTAGCCAAGATATGCCAAACTGAGTGACTGACCAACATCTTTTATTGCTCTTTCAGTGATGGTTACATGTATAACTTGAAGTGTATAAAAGAATACAATTCTTTCTTTCTTTTTCTTTCAGCAGCAATGTTTACACAATAAATTAGGAAAACTAAGAAAAGCATAAATGTTGTGCTTTTTACGCCTCCAGATTTCTTAGCTTGACTTTCGAGGACTTGGCAGTTCTCTTGCCGACTATGCCAATGTGAGATTTTACAGAAAATCTTTTGTGACTTTAAGGTATTACAAATAGCCGGAGATGTTACATGTAATTTATATTTTTTCCAACTACAATAAATGAGTAATTTGAGATGTGCAATTTTAGACAAGCAAGTACCGTAGAGCCATTTCTTTGTGAATCAATTGAATTTTTCTGTGTGCTATCATTTGTGGACCTTTGTGCTGCATGTCTGACAGGGAGAGAGATAACAAATTTAATTAAATATTGGGTCTTGAAAAAGAGAGAAAGGCAACAAAATTGTTTAGTTTTTGTCTTTTAATTCTTGCGTCATGTGTATTATATAATATTGCTCTTTTCAATTCTTTAAACTTTAGGCGTACTTTTAGTATAACTGTTTCACTTGTCGTCACTTACGTAAGACTGGGTGGTTCACATGAAGGTTTCTGGGTCTGTTTTTCCTTCCTTTTGCGTCTTTCAGAATGGTCCTGGTTTGTGTTGTTGCCTTGCACCTTCTGAGTACTTAGGTTCATGTTGTGGCTCACTTACTACTCAGCAGTCATTTTGTCTTTAGGTCATCTCTGTCAATGTCATGAACTTGAACCCAACATCATTGAATGTCATAGGTGCTCGTATCAGTGCTCTGCTGATGACACGCATCTGTACCGGTCTTACTCATATCTCAACCTGGATGAAGGACCACCATCTGCAGCTCAGTCTGGCAAAGACAGAGCTTCTTGTCATCCCAGTCAGCCAGTCCCCATCTGTGTATTGTCACTAACATCTACCAAGTCAGCACACAACCTTGGGGTTGTGATTGATGAGCAGATATCTTTCTCTCATTTCTACTGTCTCTCATTCATACAGATTTATGCTGTATTACATCTGCAAGATCAGACCTTATCTGATGGAATATGCAGCACAACCTCTGGTTCCAGGCTTTGGTCTTGACACATATGGGCTACTGCACCTCGGAGTATACATATGTGTTATCAAGGCACTGCAAATGGACCAAAGTGCTGCAGCCTTTCTTGTACTCAACTAGCTAAGAGGGGTGCATTTCACTTCACTCATCAGGTCACTACATCGGCTCTCACATCAAGTTCAGATCCTTGATGCTTGCCTACAGAGTATTCAATGGATCGGCCCCTGTGTATATGAAGGCACTGGTGACGTGCTATACTGCTTCTCGCCCAATCAGGTCTGCTAGTGAACAGCCTAAGGTGATGCCACCTCTACATGGTACCAAGTCTTAATCCAGACACTTTTCATGTGTAGCTCCTAGTTTTTGGAATGAGGTGCCCACCTTCATCCAAACTTACAACTCCCTCAATGTGTTTAAGAAGTGACTGAAATCTCCTACTGTTAAGGCTTTGGACACCAGACAGTAGGTGAGAAAGGCACCCCGAAAATAATGGCAGGAATCTGAGAAGCAGGCTTTATGGGAACGTGCATGCTCAAGAGAGAGAACATCGGTTAGGACACTTTCACATACGCAAACACAGAGGAAAGGTGCCGAAGGTACACGTAGGGCAAAAGATTGCAAATATTTTTCAATTATTCAATTATCTGTCTTTGCCATAAACCACAATAAGTGCATATACAAAACTGTAACATCCATCCATCCATTATACAACCCGTTATATCCTAACACAGGGTCACGGGGGTCTGCTGGAGCCAATCCCATCCAGCACTGGGTGCAAGGCAGGAACAATCACCAAGCACACACTAGGGACAATTTAGAATCACCAATGCACCTAAACTGCATGTCTTTGGACTGTGGGAGGAAACCCACGCCGGCATGGGGAGAACATGCAAACTCCACGCAGGGAGGACCTGGGAAGCGTACCCGGGTCTCCTAACTGTGAGGCAGCAGCGCTATCCACTGGGCCACGATGCCGCCCCCAAAACTATAACAATGCTGTAGTAATATCTTCAATATGGACACCCCTAACGGGAACAAGTGGCTAAAGATGGTACTCTGATGGACTGGTGAGAAAAGGAATGTTTGTTTAGCTTTGTGGTTTAAGCAATGAACCTAAACAAAGTTTCAGAGTAAATGGGAGAATTTCAGCTAAATCGGTGAGAAGTTACCGGTTTCTTATATCTTATTTGCAGGATGTACTGAGGCTTTTGATGGCAGCTCATGTTATTTGAAACTGGAGAACCGCTATTAGTTTATGATAAGAATTCTTTGTCAGCTTAAGATTAAAACATGAAAGGCTCTGATGCTGCGAGTTCCCACGGATCTTGTGGTTCAGTCAGCAAGCTAAAGAATATCCCAGAGAACCTGCTTTAAGAATGTAGCCATATATCAATGATATATTTTAAAAGGACATAGCTATTGACACTTTATGCCAACCAAGCCATACATCCTAAAAAATATAGCAGTAAGGAACATAAAGATTCATTGAAGGTTGTTTTTATAGCACGTTTCATAGAAAACACAAAAGCAGGGTAGTACTGCTGATAAAATACCCTAAAGAAATCTGCAAAGTAAAAAGTGGCATGTCTTGAACATGGAGGAAATATAAAGTGAAGTATAATTTTAATTATATATGGTATAATTAGAGCAGGAATTTGATTTGGCAAGGCTCATGTGGATAAAACTTCAGCACAGACACCCCATACAAGGACAGTAATGGTCATTCCCAACAGCCTCCAGAGAAACGATTCAACATAAACACACTTGGGGATTCAGGAAATCTTAAGGTAAATGTACATTTCACAGCTTGCTGATAAATATAACAGCGACGTCTGATAGTCCTGGTCATGATTGTCCTGAGCTGCTTACAAATGGAAAGGAAATGAGCAAATGATGGATGAGGTGTGATGGACAGTAAAATATGGACAATCCTCCAAAAATGAATGAACAGTTAAAAACACTACAAAGGCAGATTAGCATAGCATATTAAAGTGTGGAGAGCCAGCCATAGTCTAAAACACAATTGATGAAGACATGTTTGGGAGTCCAACAAAAAGCACGGAAGGAGCAGCTAATAGTGTCTGAGGACCACTCTTCTGAATCACAACTGTGGTGACAAATCACAGTAATGAATGGTCACAGAAAAATACAGACGAAAAGGGATTCCTGACACACAGCCGTTCATAAAAGCTGATGTTGACAACTGGGAGATGTGACCCAGGCTGGGAGACAAATTGTACAGAAGGGGCTAGATGGCTGATCTTCTGTTCTGTTAAAACCGTTAAATGTAAAAGGCAGAAGGGGGCTTTCAAGGCTAAGGATCTGTGCTGGTAACTGGAAGATTACTGGTTCAAATTCCATTACTTCCAGAAGGGACCTTCCTCCGCTGGGCCCTTGAGCAAGGCCCTTAACCTAACAGTTGCCCCAGGGGTGCAGTACAATGGCTGACTCTGCGCTCTGACTTCCAAAGACCTAGCCTGAAGAAGGGGCCTGAGTTGCCTCAAAAGTTGGCATATAGTAATCTTTTTAGTTAGCCAGTAAAAGGTGTCATTTCGCTTCACTTCTCACTACATTCATAATGACTAACACGGTACAACACCCTAGTACTAAAGATCAGGGGGAAGTAAAATTTCCTGTCAGGGATTAATAAAATATATCAATCAAAGTTCAAGTCCCCGATGTTTGCCTACAGAGTAGTCAATGGTTTGGTACCTGCATATAGGGAGACACTCATGAAGTCCTATGCTTCTTCTCGCCCACTCAGGTCTGCTAATGAACAACGCCTAGTGGTGCCACCTCAGTGTGGCATCACATCTCAATATTCTGTAGACTCTTTTCATGTGGAGCTCCTAGCTGGTGAAACAAGCTGTCCACCTCCACAGAATATGTTTAAGAAGTGTCTGAAGACCCTCTTGTTCTGTGAATATCTGTCTAGTTGGCTAATGGTTTTGATAGGCTCTAGTAACTAAGAGAAGACTAACTAGTCTGCTGCCCTGTTTGGTTTAATCTCTTCAATTTTGTAACCCTGTCCTGTAACACTTTCTTACTTGATTGTGTTCACCTCTTCGATTTGGATAATAGTGCCTGCTAAGCAAATAAATGTTAACTTAGTCCACATGTTTTAATGATCCATATTTAATCCAAGTAGAACTTGAATTTAAAATGACATAAATAATGACCAAGAAATGGTCCTGCTCCTACTCTGTAACATAGAATGGCTTCTCGGCAATTTGATGCTACATCCTTGAAAGGCTTTCCAAATTTCTTCTTAATCAAAAGTTAAAACAGTACCTGACCACCCAAAGAGGGGAGAGCTCTGAGCGGTGGGTCATCAAATCGGCCAAGCTGCCTGGACACATATGCTGGACAATTCATTTTAACCTTTTAATCAATGAGCTATTTGGCTTTTCTCTCTGTCACGTGTATTCACACCTTGTTTATCTGGCCTGACAGCCCCCCATTCAGTGACCTCCTTTTGTTTCTTCATAGTTTTGTTTATCCAGAATTGAAAAAAAAAAATTCTAGATCACACTGGATTGCTTTCGTAAAGTGTTATGAAAAATAACTAAGTCATTCATGAAGCAGTCCATATTAAATAACAAGATACAGGACTGACTGTAACAAAGAAACAGAACGGCATTTCCAAGACTCGTTACCTCTTTTTGGTGATACTTGATGGCCAGTTTAAGCTTCGCCAAGTCGTGACACTCATGTGGCTCCAGCTCCTCGCTGTGGTCATCCCGATGGTTGAGGATAATCTCCAGCTCTCTAGAGCTACGGGCTTGATCCAGCAGGTCCTTTGCAAAGCGCTTGCACTGTTGAGACAACTCCTCGTATTCCGCTTTAAATTCATTTTCCACTTTACTGAGCTCCTTCAACTCCCACCCCAGTCGGAATGCCGTAAGGATTGGGTCCTCACTGGAGAGAGCAATGAGAGAAGGGCTAGCTAGGGCCTTGTAGATGTTAAGGCGGGAGCGTGAGTGCCGCAGACTGTCCACTTCGGAGCTGGAAACACATTCCACACAGTTACAGTGAATCTGGTGAGGACGGGGAATCGTCACTTTCCGCTGAACGAGCAGTTTGATGATTTCATAGTTATTGGTGTGGGCCGCCAACATGATTGGGGTAATATCTGGAGTAAACTCCGAAAACTGGCTATCCATCATCAGACAAGGGACCTGTTTGGGACAAAAAAAAGAAAAAAATTAAGAATGAATTCTGTTGATACAGGGAGTGCTGAGGGGTCAACATAGCTGAATCCCATCGAGTTAGTTAGAACTTTAAAGGTTTAAAAGTGCAGTACATGTGTTTTCAGTGGCATAGCTAGGAGCGGGTGGAGGGGGCGGTCCGCATTTTTGGGGGTGGCATTATTGGCCAAAAGGCTCATTACAATTCGTGTGTAAGCTGCAGGGTTCAGAAAAATATCACTCATGAATGAAAAAAGTAAAATTCTCTTATTTTTGTCTACAAATGCTTCAAAAATAATTTTCAGACTGTCCTGTGACGGCATCAGGCACAGCAGTTGAAACGTATGAGGCAATAAACATAACACCGATAATAATTTCTAGGAAGATAAACAACTAATTTACAATTTATAATTTTGTTTCGTTATCAATCCGAATGCGTTCTTGCTCTGCGCAGAAAACCTCCCCAACTATCACTTGTACACTACACTGGTTGTGGTTTTCGTAATTATATTAAACTAATAATTAGAACACGGCTTATCAGTGCGTCTATACTACATTCTTGTCTAGCTGATGCTTATAAATAATTATATGTGAAAAATGATTGCTGTTTCTCTACATATGAATAAATCTATGCAAAATGTGTCTTCATTTTTCTCTCACGTCATTTTAATTTTCTATTTAAATAGGTTGACATATTCAGATATGTTGGAGGACGGCAAATTGAAGCACCGCCCCGCCCCGAGCGGCACGAACTCGAGCTACGTCACTGCGTGTTATCTAGGACAGGTGTTTAGTAATGAAAAACACAGAAATCGAACTACCACAGCTGCATGCTATGTGTTATCTGTAATATTGTCATCTTTTGTACATCTCAAGCTACATTCACTATCTAGACTTTGTGACTTGTAGCTTCATGTACGGTTGAAGGACCTTTTGTCACAAGCAAAATGTGTTAAGATAGCAAGCGACTGAAATGAACAAGACATCTGTAGGCTTTGTGATATTTTGCTTCCCCTATGATTTTATTTTCATAATAATGGCAATGATTTCAATTTCAGTGAAAAGAGGACATGCACCCAGGGCAACAAAATACCCTCAGAATAAATGTAGGAGAGAGTGCTGTGTTGGATGCCTTGTAATGATACATACAGTACATTATTTTTTCCTATTCTCAAATTTTCCATTTTAACTCCTGTATTAGAATGCTGGATGGTGGATCAGTAGACTGATGGATCAGTTCTCTAGAGCATGCCAGGACTTTGGCCTCACCATCGGTTTGGAGAAAACTAACATGATGGGCCAAGGTGTCAACAGTCCATCCCTGATCACCATCTCTGACTGCAAGATGGAAGTGGTACATCATTTCACCTACCTTTGCTCCACAATTTCTAGGTGTAAAGATTGACCATGCTGCCTCAACGTTTGCCAAGCTGACTCACAGAGTCTGGACCTACTTGAAAATGACTCTCCACAGCTCCTGCATGCTTGGCACTCTGCTTTATGGTAGCAAATTCTTTCTTTGTTAGTTGTGGTGATTGTAGTCTGGAGATCCATGATATTGTATATGGTGTACCACACGGATCTATTATGGGCCTTCTCATAATTCTACAAGCTCTCATTGGGACAGATTATCTCAAAACACAAGAAGAACTACCAGAGCTATGCAAATGACACACAGCTTTACTTATATATAGCACCTGACAACCCTGATGCTCTGGCCTCTCTCATCCAATGCTTTACTTGTATCTCTAAATGGACGACAAGTAATTTTCTCAAGCTAAATAAGAAAAAAAACAACAACAAAAATCTTAGTTTTTGGCAAAAATGGAGATAGTGAAGGTCTTAGAATTAAATGTGATCCCTTAGCAGTTGTGGTCCCCGGCCGGGACGCCCAGGAGGACGAGAGGAGGGCTTGTGCCTCCTCCAGACCGCGAGGGGGCGTCCGTCCTGGTTATGTTGGGGGCCTCGGGTAGAGGGCTTGGAAGCCCAGCCCCGTAGGGACCCGTGGCCACCGATGCCGGTTTATCCCGTGTGGTCCCCGGCCGGGGCTGGAGCCTGGCTGGGACGCCTTGGAGGACCAGAGGAGGGCATGTGCCTCCTCCAGACCGAGAGGGGGCGTCCGTCCTGGTTATGCAGGAGGCCTCGGGTTGGGGGCTTGGAAGCCCAGCCCTGTAGGGACCCGTGGCCACCGCCAGGCGGTGCCCCAGTGCCTTATCATCCCGGGAGCCCGGCACTTCCGCCACACCAAGAAGTGCCGGGGGGAAGATGACAGGGAACACCCGGATGGCTTCCGGGTGCGCAGCCGGCACTTCCGCCACACAGGGGTGTGACCAAGACTAATTGCCGGGAAGCAGCTGGAGCCCATCCGGGTTCCTATAAGAGGGGCCGCCTCCCTCCAGTCATCGGTGGATGTCGGGAGGTAGTTGGCAGAGCTGGAGAGAGGACTGGAGGCGGCCAGAGGAAAGGCACAAGGACTGTGAGCCCTGGACTTTGGGGGAATCGGTGCGAGAGGCACTGGGGTTTGTGAGTGCACTACTTTGTAAATAAACAGTGTGTTGGGTGAACTTATGATGTCCGTCTGTGTGTGTCCGGGCCAGCATTTACACAGTAAAATGTCCAGCCTGAAGTGAAAAATGTAGCTGTAATCACGGACTCTGACCTGCACTTTAAATAGCATTCTACCCAGATTAGCAGGACTGCATTTTTCAATTTAAGGAACACTGCAAAGGTTAGACCTCTTATAACATTAAACAGCCTGAGGCATTAAGTCACCTTTTTGTTTTTAGTTGACTAGATAACTGTAATGCATTACTAAATGGACTACCTAAGAAAAGCTTGAATTGGTTGCAATTTATGCAGAATATTTCAGTAGGAATTTTAACTACAAAAAGAAAATCAGAGTACATCTCACCAGATATGGTATTGTTTCTGGGTACCAGTGTCCTTTGGAATTGACTTTAAAATACTACTAATTTTTGTGATGATGCGGGTTCAGCTTCTTGCTCCCATCAGCTGTTTGGGAGCCCTTGAACCCAACACCGTTGATAGTTATAACCGAGATGAGCTAGACAGTGAGGCAACAATAGCAAGTGGATGATGTAAAAAGTGCAAAGTGCTTTTATTTAAAATAGTCAACAAACAAAAACCAAGTGTTCAATTAAAGTACAGTGATTCCCAAGTTCAAAAGTCTTCAAATAAATAATCCATTAAAACAGAGACAATCGTGGAGGTTAAAAACAATGCAAAAACAATCCTTTAAAAAACGAGGTTGAAACAACGCTGGAAGCAGTCCTCTCTAAACACAATGACATGTCTCTCTCTTGCTCTCTCGCTCTCCTGCTTTCTCCAGCCACCTCCGTCCTTTTTCTTTCTCTCTTCCCGTTTTGTTCTCTTTCTAACCGACTCGCGCTTCTATATATTCAGAGGGGCCATAGCAGCTGCAGCACATTAGCAACCCCAGGAGCAATCACCGATGTGGGCAGTCCCTCACCTGTGCACTAGGTGAGAAACGCCCACACCGCAGAACGCCCTGAGAGCCACCACGCCCCCTCACTAAGCCGCTGCGAGCACGGCGATTATTTATTTAATAAAACTGGCCTCTGCTGAGAGAGCTGTGGACCCATAACACCACAATGGTATGCTGTATAACGCTTTAAATAATGTTGCTCCTTCCAATATTCTGAAGTGCCTGTACCAATACATTCCAATGCATATGTCTCTGGTTCATGTCATTTGGTGTCGGACTCGTAAAAGCACTGTTAATTTTTGTGATGCTCCATCTGTTGGAATGACAGGCACACAGCAACAGGACAGACACACAGACTCTTGTCCTTTTATTAAGGTGAAATGTTATATAAACCTGCATTGGTTTCTTTTCTTTTATTTATTCATTATTATTTTTAACTAATTTTAATTCATGTCTCTGGTGACTCTTCCTATGAAGTCAGTAGACGGATTGGAAGAGCATGGGGGGTCATGAGGTCGCTGGAAAGGGGTAAGTGGCGCTTCTCCCAATATCTATGCAAAACGACGAAGTTCCAAGTCTTTAGAGTCCTGTATTGCTATACGGTTGCGAGATATGGACAATATCCAGTGACCAGAGACGAAGAATGGACTCCTTTGGTAATGTGTCTCTTTAGTGAATCCTTGGGTACCGCTGGTTTCACTTTGTGTCAAATGAGAGGTTGCTCATGGAGTCCCAAATGAGGCACATTACCTGCATTGTGAGGGAGTGTCAGTTACAGCACTAAGGCCATGTGGCGTGATTCCCCGAGGGTGATCCGGCTTGCAGGATCTTCATTGTTGAGGACCTGAGTGGCTGGACCAGGAGAGTGGAACTGGACCGCGTGTCTGCCTGGGGGGTTGCCAACCAGGATCCCTAGCTGTTTTGTTGTGTGTTGGGTGCGGCAACGTGCTGTACCAGTGCATGCTCTCTGACCTGACCTGACTAGTTTTAATTTGTTTATTTTGTTGTAGCTGTTTATTTGGCATCTTGTAAAGCACTTTGAGGTAAATAATGTATATGAAAATGTGCTATAGATATAAATGTGGTTGTCGATGTTGCCAACTAAATGTCCTACATATGGACAACCTCAGGCACATTCTCAATATTAGCTGTCAGGACCACATAATAAAAAAGAAGACCCTCGCATGCGCTTAGATCCCCAGTCTTTACACCCTGCTGATGATGCAGTGCCAGCTTCGCTTGATTGGCCATATCCACCGGACATCCGATGGGAGGATCTCCAAGAATCTCTTGTGCAGTGAGTTGGCTTCCAGCACCAGGACGCAAGGTTCCCCACTACTGGTGCTTTAAGGACATCTGCAAGCGTGACATGATGTTCATGGGCATTGACATCAACAGCTGGGGGTGAATGTGCCGAGTACCACGTTTGCTGGAAACAAGAGATGTCGAGGGGAGCCAGCAAAAAAAAAAGACCCCACTGAATCAAACTGCAGCAGTGAAAACAGCGCTGTGAAAAGTAAACCAGGGAAAAAAGCCAGACAGCCATGCGTTTTTGTGTAGCAATTGCCAAAGGGACTGCCACTCACAAACTGGACTCGTACAGCCTCACCAAGTGCTGCGCCGTCAGCACCTCATGATCCTCTGTCCTCAAACATGTGTGCATGAGCCATGGTCTCTAGACTAGCAGACGCCTACACAAGAACACTTGATTACATCTTTGAGCCATGCTAACTGGGATCTCACATGTGACATTTCAACAGAAGAGGAAGGAGTCCCTAGCAGGGCACTTAAACCCTATAGTCTACGATATCAGTGCACTAATGGTAAAGCAACAATGACAACACAAACAGACATTGTAAGTCCACCACAAGGACCAGTTGTTACTGGAAATCTCAGTTGGATCTCTCATGGCCATTCGAATACACAATCACTACAATCAACGGAAACCCCAGAAGGTGATCTCCGCTGCACCGATTCGTTGTTTTCTAAAGCCAAATGGCTGCACCAGAGATGATTTATGTGTGTCATATTAAAGGGATCCATTATTTAGTGGTTTATACTTGTAACTAGCTGAAATATCTGGCGTTGCCCACGAGGAAAATAAAGTGTTTTTTTTAATTGTTTGAGAAAAATATAATTAAAAAGAAACAAAACTTTAAAAATAAAATGAAATTAACAAACAATGAAGACTCACTAATGTGCTTGTCTTGCGGTCTTGTATGTATGTTATCATCCAGTTGATGTTCCGAACCGGCCAACTCTATTTAATTTCAAAAGTAACAGGTGTGAGGTGCTACTCAAACATAAAGAATGCTGGGAGTCACCTCCAGTTCGCCCTCTGGTGGTCATACCGAGTGTCAACTGGATGATAACATTCATACAAGATGGCAAGATCACCCCCCCCACCCTGCCCAGAAGGGGGTGGGTTAGGGTTGATTTCACCCTACAGTATTATAATCGACCAATGAGAAACATGTGTACCAAGTTTCATGAAAATCGCTCCAGCCGTTCAGAAGTGATGCTGGAACATAAATACATACACACACACATACATTAACTTTTATATATTGTGGAATATGGCCCGGACACAGACAGACGGACATCGTTGGCTCCACCACACACTGTTTATTTACAATACTAGTTACAGTTTTTACGTGCACTCACAAACCCCAGTGCCTCTTGCACCGATTCCCCAAAGTCCCGGCCACACAGTTCCCCTGCCTTTCTCCTGGCCACCTCCAGTCCTCTCTCTAGCTCCGTCCTCTTCCACCCGACTTCCGCTTTCGACTGAAGGGAGGCGGCCCCTTAAATGGGAACCTGGATGGGCTCCAGCTGCTTCCCGGCATTCCTCCGAAGACACGCCCCAGTGTGGCGGAAATGCCAGCTGCGCAACCGGAAGCCCTCCGGGTGTCCCCTGTCTTCTTCCCCCCAGCACTTCCTGGTGTGGCTGAAGTGCTGGGCTCCAGACTTCTACAGGCACCGGGGCGCCGCCTGGCGGTGGCCACGGGTCCCTACAGGGCTGGGCTTCCAAGCCCTTTACCCGAGGCCCCCAACACAACCAGGGCGGACGCCCCCTCGCGGTCTGGAGGAGGCACAAACCCTCCTCCGGTCCTCCTGGGCGTCCCGGCTGGATGCCACAATATACAGTATATAGATTAATGTATAGGGTGGTCCAGATCTAATTACGCAATTTTCATTACACTATAACTTATTAATTTTATTACATAGAAAATCACCGGAAAAATCCCGGACCATCGAGAAGTGTGCGAACTGACGACATGAAGAATCGTCTTCAGACCGAACTGGAATCGTCCCCGCATAAATCAAAGTCATCCAGACAATCTGGATCTGCATAATTAGATCGGGACCACCCTGTAGACCACTTTGCTGAGACCCTTTTTCACTTTGAGATTATAGAGCCTCGTTTTGTTGGTCAGTTTTGCCAAAGTCACCTTAAATCCACAGTGTTTCAGTGTTAAGTGACAATAAAATGTCAGCACTTTTTATAGGCACTGTATTTTCAACTGTTTTTTATGGAGAATCAGACACTTTTAACCCACCTTGGCCATTTCTACTTTCATAGTCTTGACTTTTCCCGGAATGCTTAATTGTTGAGTGTGACATCCTTGGAAATTTTAGCCAGAAAATAAATGTGCTATTAGGCTGCTTTTGAATGAAAGGTGAATGACAGGTTTTGTTACTTTGATAGAAGCGGACATATTTCTAAGGGACACTAACGGAACAAATGGAGGAGGAGGAGGAAGGCCACTTTCTTGTATTCTGATTATTGTCTATTTCTTACTGTATGGACCTTTGGACCACAGGCTGTTAGTTGAATATCTCTGCACATCTCTTGTTGCCAGGCTAACTTAAGTAAACATGAATTGCTACCTTTTCTGAACTGCTACCCCATGATAATTGAGTCTCCATTATGTGTGGCCATGAGTGGATCTGCTGATTAAAACTGTAATTACGAATGCTAAAAGTCATTTAAATAGCCGGCACCATCTGACACCATCAGCCGACAGTATCACCCAGAGTTCAAATCTGAGCAGGCAGAGAAGCCTCCAGAAGGCACATATTAGCACGACGCTTGCTGATTTATGGATTCTCGTTCACACAATGTATTCAATTAAATTGTAATAGCCATGTTACTGAAGTGTGACTGAATGGCAGCAGTATGTCCAGCAAATGATGAACAAGCCAGACTGCCATGCTTGGACATTGAAGTGACTGAGAGTCAGCAGCACTGAACCTCCTAACTTGGATCAGGCGCATTATGTGACAACATTTATTAAAGCACAACCGTTCAGTATCCTGTGAAGAGCCCTGAGTGGGAAACAAAAAATCTCCTAAGAATTAAGTTAACATTCATTGTCACTTGCAAAAGACACCAAGAATCACTAAAGCAGAAGCACAGTATGGGGGTCCACAATATTCGTCAGGATTGCTCCTGGTGGTAACATAGGGGCAGGCAGCTTGGCCATTCAAACTAGCAAGAATGCAGTGGTCCCTAGAAGCCACTGGGGGGTGCCATAAACATTCTTGGGTACCACCTGAACATGCGTAACCTGAGCACAGGTTAAAAAATGGGTGTTGTGTGCCCCCCCATGGCACATCTAGACACTAGTGCCTACTGATTAGCAGATGTAGGAGCAACATCTCATCAGGTAGGATTAGTCAGGCATGACTGATGTCCATTTCAGATCACTAATATGGTCAAATATTTAGATTTTTTTTTTTTTTTACATAAATGCCATTTTTTATTGGTGTACAGTAGAAAAGGATGCACAAAAATACATTATATAGTCAGCGTATGTGGACACCCATCCAAATTACTGAGTTCAGATGTTTCAGCCTCAAAACCCATTGTTAACAGGTGCCTAAAATGGAGCACACAGCCATGCAATCTCCATTGACATCCACCGGCAGTAGCGTGTGTCGTACTAAAGAGCTCAGTATCTGTAAACATGGCACTGTCATCGGATGCAACCTTTGCCAGTATGTGACATTTCTGCTCTGCCGGATCTGCCCTGCTCAACTGTAAGAGCTATTATTGTGAAGTGGAAACACTGAGGAGCAACAACAGCTCAGCCATAAAGCGGTAGATGATGCAAATTCATGCAGCAGGACTGCAGATGTCTGAAGTGCCTACTGTCTAAAGCTCACCTGTGTCACATCACTCACATCAGAGTCCCAAACTGCCTCTGGGAGCAACATCAGCACAAAAACTGTAGGTTGGGAGCTTTCCACAATGGGCTTCCATGGCCGAGCAGTTGCACACCAGCCTAAGATCACTATGTGTGATACCAAGTGTCACTGAAGTGGTGTATTGTGCTCTGGAGTGATGGAGACGTGTTCTCTGGAGTGACGTATCAAACTTCAATACCTAGCAGTCTGATGGATGAATTTGGGTTTGCCGGATGCCAGGATAGCACGACTTTCTGGACTGGATAGTGTCTGGATTTCAATAAATATCAAAAAATCTTTATTATAAAAAAAATAATGTTGCATGTAAGGTTAAGAGAATTGGCAGCTACATTTGTGGAAATAGGAGTTGCAAATATGAATTCAAAGATAACCTTGTGTCATACCCAGTCAAATGAGGTGGAATGGACTGCCGTTAAGAGAGTTGATAATGAAGACCTGCAGAAGAGACAGATTACAAATAATTCAAGTAAGTTAACTTCACTGCCAAACTGGAAATGCAATCATGCCACGCCAGAATATGGCTGCCGCTTTTTAACACATTGTATATTGTGGCCACAAGAGGGCGCCAGAGAGTCCAAACCCCAGACACAACCACACAGACACAAGTCCCATTTAAAAAGACGGCTTATTTTTACAGCTGCCTTCCACAAAGGTTCCACTAGTGCAATAAACACAATTCTCTTCATGTTCTCGCTTTCTTTTCTGCTCCTCTTCACCTCCCAGACAAGCTTTGTCCACTTCCACCAGACTCTGACTCCTTTTAAATAAAATCTGGGAGTGCTTCCAGTGTCCCAAAGATGTGACCCGGGAGCACAAAGTAGGGCTCAGCAGTTCTCTCTGTGGTCCCTGGCAGTGCCCACGGGATCCAACAGAGCTGAGATGAGCTGAAGAATTCCAGTTCCCATGATGCCCTGTTGGAGTCTGGGGCACTGCCACAACCTGGGGGGGGGTGGGGCATCCATCTATTGTCCCAGGGGAGATAATGCGCCATGCAGGTTATTCTCCCTGGTCCCTACCGGACTGAAGTTCCAGGTGGCACCCCTCACAATATCCATAGACCATAATGCTTATCTAAACTCTGCTTTCTGTTGTTATGCGGTTCACCGACAAAAGCGCGATAGACATATGTGCCCCGACAAAACCTCGACGGACAAATGAGCGCCGACAAACCTGCTAACTGGTTTTCGACAAATGCATGCCGACAAAATCGCGAAAGAGGCCAAGAGAGTGGGACTCCCTTGCTGCAATTCTTCCTACATATGCAGGGCGTGATCTTAAGGACTATCTGCGTGCGGTGCTGATGGCATCCCGCGTCTCATAATATTGACTTCTAAAATAAACATTATTATATATGCTTTAAACTAGTAATTCATATTTAATGAAACTTTCGCGATTTTGTCGGTGTGATTTTGATGGCACGTTTTAATCGGCGATATTTTGTCGGCACGCATATGTCTATCGCGCAAATCTCGGGTCACAAGTTAGGCCATATTGTGATGCAGTAGTTAAAATGACAGGAAGCTATCATAGCAGACAGGGGCATTTCTCAAACATGTGGAGCCAAGTATCTGCAGTGGTCTATATGTTTGTGTCTCTTCAGTCCCTGCACTTATTACAATGTGCAACTTACACATTAAGCTTGTGATTTTATAAAAGTGGTGTTAGCTTTTCATTTTCTCTCATTGTCAGGCCTCTTGTTCAGTTTCTTTTAGTCTCTCTCTGTCTTTCCTTAGTTGTTTTATGCATCTTCTAATATATGAGTAGAAATGGGTCTCTGTAACCCAGTATGTGTAAAGTGTATGGACTGGAGGAAACTGGGGTGAATGTTTGGGAAGAAACCCTGTGGGCAGAGACTTTTCAATGGTGGATGTCACTGCTGTAAGGACAAAACTTTTCAGCAAGTTGTCCCCAACCCCAGGGCGTTCTTGTTCAAGAATCACATTAGAACATTAGAACATTAGAACATTCTAGACGAGAACAGGCCATTCAGCCCAACAAAGCTCGCCAGTCCTATCCACTTGTTTCCTCCAAGAAAACATCAAGTCGAGTTTTGAAAGTCCCTAACGTCTTACTGTCTACCACACTACTTGGTAGCTTATTCCAAGTGTCTATCGTTCTTTGTGTAAAGAAAAACTTCCTAATGTTTGTGCGAAATTTACTCTTAACAAGTTTCCAACTGTGTCCCCGTGTTCTTGATGAACTCATTTTAAAATACAAGTCTCGATCCACTGTACTACTTCCCTTCATAATTTTAAACACTTCAATCATGTCACCTCTTAATCTTCTTTTGCTTAAACTGTAAAGGCTCAGCTCTTTTAATCTTTCCTCATAATTCAACTCCTGTAGCCCTGGAATCAGCCTAGTCGCTCTTCTCTGGACCTTTTCTAGCACTGCTATGTCCTTTTTGTAGCCTGGAGACCAAAACTGCACACAATACTCAAGATGAGGCCTCACCAGTGAATTATAAAGGTTGAGCAGAACCTCCATGGACTTGTACTCCACACATCAAGGCGCTATATAATCTGACATTCTGTTTGCCTTCTTAATGGCTTTTGAACACTGTTGGGAAGTCGATAGCTTAGAGTCCACTATGACTCCTAAATCCTTCTCATAAGGTGTACTCTCGATTTTCCGACCGCCCATTGTGTATTCAAACCCAATATTTTTACTTCCTATGTGTAATACTTTACATTTACTGGCATTAAATTTCATCTGCCACAAATCTGCCCAAGCCTGTATGCTATCCCAGTCCTTCTGTAATGATATAACGGATTCCAAATTATCTGCTAATCCACTTATCTTGGTATCATCTGCAAACTTAACCAGCTTGTTACTTGTATTCCTATCTAAATCATTTATATATATTAAAAATAGCAGCGGCCCTAGCACTGACCCCTGTGGAACACCACTCTTAACATCGGCCAGTTCTGATGAGGTTCCTCGTACCATCACCCTCTGCTTCCTGTGTCTGAGCCAATTCTGTACCCATCTAAAAACATCACCCTGAACTCCCACTTCTTTTAACTTGATGCCCAACCTCTCATGTGGCACCTTATCAAATGCTTTCTGCAAGTCCAGATAAATAATATCATCTGCTCCACTTTGATCAGATCCTTTTGTTGCAACCTCATAGAATTCCAACATGTTAGTAAAGCACGACCTCCCTCTTCTGAACCCATGCTGACTGTTCAGAATAACTCCTGTCCTTGCCATGTGTTGCTCAATCTTATCCTTAATAATTCCTTCCATTAATTTTCCTGTGATGCATGTTAAGCTTACTGGCCTATAGTTGCTTGGATCTGCCCTGTCACCCTTTTTATATAATGGAATGATATTTGCCATTTTCCAGTCCTTCGGAATCTCTCCAGTGCTCAGTGACTTCCTAAAAATATGTGTCAAGGGTTTATATATGTACTCACTAGCCTCCTTAAGAACACGAGGATAAATATTATCTGGGCCTGGTGATTTGTTTGATTTCAGCCTATTTAATCTGAGCAGCACTTCTCCCTCTTCAATTTCCAAATCCCTCAGTACCTCCTTAGTAGTCGCGTTTACCTCTGGGAGGTTGTCCACTTGCTCACTTGTAAACACATCAGAAAAATGTAAGTTTAGGGCATCTGCTATTTCATTGTCTGTATCTTTTAATTCCCCTTTACTATTCCTGATGAACTTGACCTCCTCCTTGACTGTTCTTTTACTACTAAAATACTGAAAGAATCTCTTGGGGTCTTCTTTCGCCTTATCTGCTATATTCCTCTCCAACTGTCTTTTAGCCTCCCTGATATCCTTCTTAATGGTTGCTCTCATATTTTCATACGCTCTACGATTCACTTTGCAGTCATTAGTCTTATATGCCTTATACAGCAGTTTTTTCCTTTGCAACTTCTTTTTTAAATCTTTATTAATCCATCGTGGAGTTTTTTTTAGTTTCCTATTAATTCCAAATTTAGGTATGTATCTGTCCTGCATTACATGTAAAACATTTTTAAACCTGTTCCACTGCTCCTCGACTGTCTCCACACTTAAAAGCTTATGCCAGTCTATCCTACTTAGACTTTGTCGCATCTTCTCAAAATTAGCCCTACCAAAGTTCAACTTAACAATTTTAGTCTTTGCATCCGTACTATTACAAAATACTGAGAACTGTATTACATTATGGTCACTTGACCCTAGTGGTTCAATCACCTCTACACCTCTACATCTACCTCCGCTATGCGACAAATGCTCCGAATCATCACTGAAGTTCACACAATTCATTTGTGTTTCTTATTCATGTCTGTCTGTGTTGTTCACACTTCATTCTCTCTTGCACAGAGTGCCACCCTTTACCCTCTGTACCTTTGTGAGTCTCCTGGAGTAAAGGTGGGATTTTAGGGAGAAAGTGAGACCCTACTGTCAGTCAGATCACTTCTGTTTTGTCTGTGCTGTAGTCCCATGGTGTCCCAGTGGAGGGTCATTAGGATCAGCCTACAGCCAGTCTGTCTTTCAGGGCCTGGAGGACCTGTTTAAATCTCTAAATCAGATAGCCTTTGCTTTTATAATTCATTTAACTTAAAAAGACTTGTCCCAGTTGCTGCTGCTGCTGCTGCAAAAAATATCTTCACTTTACACTAAAAAAGAAATGATTGATTTTCTGGGACAATAAAAGATGAGGGGGGTCTCTGTGGCCCAAGCAGGAGTACAGACGAGAGAATGAGAGAGGGGAATTAGAGACAGTAGGCTTGAAATAAAAGAACTGGAGTTAACATTGTGTGAAGTTCAATTACAGGCACTTGGTGATTTACTGAACACATAAATTCAGAGTAAAGTTATTAAAGAGGAACGGAAAATCAAAGAGAAGGAGGAGACATGCTGAAACGGAGGGGGCCATGCAGGTCAGCAGCACAGAGTCTATCAAGATTAAAGCAAAAGCAGAAGACTCGCCTGTTAGACTAGTTTTCATGGCAGATGGTAGGGAAAGCGAATATTTTAGGACAGGAGATCCCAAATCCAGGTACTCTTCTGGGAATGCATATGGCATGAAGTTCAGACAGAATCTGCAAACCCAGAATGCTTGTGTGCCTCCCATGTGCCATTAATACACTGCTCTGACGGTTTGGCCTGGGGGGCTTCGCCCACACATCTTCTCTCCCTTTTAGTTTTTTGCATTTTCCTTGTCTGTTTCTAAAAGAATTTTCTTTTGAACATTACCCATTATGGTGTTACACCCGAGGTCCTTTCCCTAGCTTAAGGTATAGCTGTGTTCATTTATTTTTTTTTATTTAGGTACAAGTTTTTATATTCTATTATTGATTCTGTTTATGTTTTGTTTTTATTGTGTTTATGTAATATTATGATGTTATTAATTATTGTGTAATTGTCTATCATTTTAATAATATTTTCAGCTAATATTGGCTCTGTCTCCTGTGTGTGGTACCTAAGGAGGCAGGGCCACCTGATGTTGCAGCTGTGGGACTGGCTCTGGTGTATAAAAGGCCTGCTGAGGTTCCGACTCTTGTGATTCACACACACACAATGGCAAAAAGGTGTGAGGCATCCTAAACAGAGTCAAAAGGCAGCCCAGGCTCCCCACTAGCCTGCCCAGATAAGGCCCACTCCCAGGCAGGCTAACTGCCTAATCCAATGGCTGGCTTCAGTCTACACCAGGCCAAATGGGCTTAGGCTTCAAAAGTAATGTTCATAAAATATATTTCCAACTCCACTGCAGGGAGGATGACTGTATATTTCCTCTGAGGATGAAAGGGCAAACATTAAATCTTTATAAGTAAATCATTTATTTAAAAAAAAGGCAGAATACAGATCAAACACTTAAAAGAGCCAAGAAAACCAAAATGGAGATGCCTAAAAAGGCAGTCTACAGTAACCAAGTGTCAAGTGCATTAAACAAAAGACAAAATCTTTAAACAGAGCAAAAATGTCAAAAAGACCGAAATTCCAAAGAGCAACAATAAACAAAGAGAGGAGAACTCACCAACATCAAGAACACATACAATGAACGGTGAGGGATCAAATCAGAAAAAGTTGGGACGGTACGGAAAATGCAAAAAGAAAAAAAAAAA
>JANRMT010062789.1:37989716-38006523 GCA_026402145.1 Polypterus bichir lapradei | reverse complement strand
TCTCAATGGGAAAAAAAATCCTGCTGGATATCTATACTGATATGGACTGGGTAATGTGTTAGGAATAAAAAAGGATGCCACATCGTTTGATGGAAATGAAAATTATCAACCTACAGAAGGCTAAGTTCAAAGACACCCCGAAAATCAAAGTGAAAAAATAATGCGGGAGGCTAGTCCATTTTGCCAAAATTTCATTGCAGCAACTCCAAATCGTACTCAGTAGTTTGTATGGCCCCCATGTGCTTGTATGCATGCCTGACAACATCATTTAGGGGTGGGCATGCTCCTAATGAGACGACGGATGGTGTCCTGGGGGATCTCCTCCCAGTTCTGGACCAGGGCATCACTGAGCTCCTGGATAGTCTGAGGTACAACCTGGCAGTGTTGGATGGACCGAAACATAATGTCCCAGAGGTGTTCTTTTGGATTTAGGTCAGGCGAGCGTGGGGGCCAGTCAATGGTATCAATTCCTTCATTCCCAGGAACTGCCTGCGTACTCTTGCCACATGACCAGGCATTGTTGTGCAGCAGGAGGAACCCAGGACCCACTGCACCAGCATAGGGTCTGACAATGAGTCCAAAGATTTTATTCCGATAGCTAATGGCAGTTAAGGTGCCGTTGTGTAGCTTGTAGAGGTCTGTGTGTCCCTCCATGGATACGCCTCCCCAGACCATCACTGACCCACCACCAAACCGGTCATGCTGAACGATGTTACAGGCAGCATAACGTTCTCCATGGCTTCTCCAGACCCTTTCACGTCTGTCACATGTGCTCAGGGTGAACCTGCTCTCATCTGTGAAAAGCACAGGGCACCAGTGGTGGACCTGCCAATTCTGGTATTCTGTGGCAAATGCCAATCAAGCTCCACGGTGCCGTGCAGTGAGCACAGGGCCCATTAGAGGATGTCAGGCCCTCAGGCCACCCTCATGAAGTCTGTTTCTGATTGTTTGGTCAGAGACATTCACACCAGTGGCCTGCTGGAGGTCATTTTGTAGGGCTCTGGCAGTGCTCATCCTGTTCCTCCTTGCCCAAAGGAGCAGATACCAGTCCTGCTGATGGGTTAATGACCTTCTACGGCCCTGTCCAGCTCTCCTAGAGTAACTGCCTGTCTTCTGGAGTCTCCTCCATGCCCTTGAGACTGTGCTGGGAGACACAGCAAAACCTCTGGCAATAGTAAGTACCAGATATCGCCTCATGCTACCAGTACTGACACCGACTGTAGCCAAATGCAAAACTTGTGAAAAAACAGTCAGAAAAGATGAGGAAGGAAAAATGTCAGTGGCCTCCACATGTTAAACCATTCCTGTTTTGAGGGTCGTCTCATTGTTGCCCCTCTAGTGCACCTGTTGTAAATTTCATTAACACCAAAGCAGCTGAAACTGATTAACAACCCCCTCCGCTACTTAACTGACCAGATTAATAGCCCAGAAGTTTCACTGACTTGATGCTATACTCTGATTAAAAAGCGGTCCTTTAATTTTTTCGAGCAGTATATGTATAGTAAGGTTTCTGAACTCTTTTTGGACCCCCTCAACAGGACGACAAGCCGAAGCTCAATTGCCACGCCTGTGGAAGATTGCTTATCTGTTGCCGGGGCAATTGCAGGCTCACAGTGCTGCTGCAGAATGCCGCAGAAGCAACTCCGAGCCAATTGCGGTCATGCTATAAGTGGCTGTCATTGAAAGGGTGATTCAAGGACTAATCATAATGCAGGGAACAATATTACTTGGCCACTAACCTGGCCACGTCCCTACCTGATTGCTGTGTCTGTGTATAGGGGAGTGGTAGCTCCCGCTACAATAAATAACCCTGCTGTTCCTGTTTCAAGCAGAATAAAGCTGGATTGCTGAAGTACTGAGACTCAGCCGCATGTTTTGGGGTGCAAGACAGGGACTCCTACGTCACTATAAATATATATACCATCCATTTTCCAGCCTGCTCAATCTGAACACAGGGTCACAGGGGTCTGCTGGAGCCAATCCCAGCCAACACAGGGCACAAGGGAGGAACCAATCCTGGGCAGGGTGCCAACCCACCGCAGGACACACACAAACAACAAGCACACACTAGGGCCAATTTAGAAACGCCAATCCACCAAACCTGCATGTCTTTGGACTGTGGGAGGAAAACCACACAGACACGGGGAGAACATGCAAACTCCACACAGGGAGGACCCGGGAAGTGAACCTGGGACTCCTAACTGCGAGGCAGCAGCGGTACCACTGCGCCACCATATATATATACTGTTTTTATATATATATATATTTATATGTTTGTGCATGGGTATGGATGTTGGGGTAGTCTAAAAATCAAAGCAAAGTGTTGCTTGGTTAGTCATTTCTCCACAAGGCTTATTGTTGTCCATTAGGTATTGTTTGCTTACATGTGAAATTTTGGCCTGATTTAAAACATTTAGAGGTCCGCTCCATTCTTAACATTTTATTTGTGTTGTTATTTCATACGTACTCTTCACTGGGGTTCTTAATGGGCTGAGTGATTACTACACAATTAAAAAAAGTAAAGCAGACATTCTAGTACTAAGGTAGAGATCCCAGAACATTCTAGTAATAAGTGGAGATTTCTAGAATATTTTGTTATTAATTAGGAGTTTGCAGAACATTCTAGTAGTATATAGGAGTTTCTGTTTTAGCCCTTTTTGATGAGAGAAACAAAGAAAAAGCTGATGCAAAGCCTGCAGCGATCACCATTATCAGACATTCGTCATCGTCTTAAGCTGACAAACAAATCAGAACATCTGAAGCTGGAAGATCTGGTAACACAAACAACAGCATGGTTCTTTGATGTCCTTATGGAAAAAGACAGAGAAGGATCTTAGTCGTTTCTGAAGAAATCACCAACACTGTGGACAGATGATCCAATTTTCAGTGAACTTTGCAAACTGTTTGCTCGCATGATGGTAGTGAACGACGCAGCTGAAAGGGGAATTAGTCTCATTAAATAGTACAATGATATACTGATGGAAGACGAAGAACAGAAACAGTTTATTCCTCAACTGGTCACATATTATCACAAGAGTTTTCCAACTTCATCAAAGACAGTGCTAATGTTGTAGACCTACAAGTGTCTTGTCCAACCTCAAACCATTGAAACACTCCAGCAGCTCCACTTTGAACATCCGTCATGTTGCCCTGGCCTTGCACCAGCGGCCAGCCCCTCTCTAGGTGTTGAATAGATAACATGGCACAAAGCACCACATGACTCAAAAGCACTACAATAATTATGTATACTGCTGAATGGCTGTTCTGAATAAGCAAACAGATGATTTAGCTGATGTAAAGAATATAAAGGTGTGTTTTTATTGGGTAATGATGCCCTTACTGCCATCTGCTCTTAAGCCCATCACAGGGACATATGGCACAATAAAACCATTGCACAAAGCCATTAGTGTTGTCTGAAGAATATATTGTGTCTAATTACTTAAGATCACACATATACATTGTGAACATTTTATTCTTTTTTACTAAGAAGTCCTTTTGATTATTATGCAACGTGTATTTTGACAGGTGTCTTATATTGTAAACGTTACGTTTTATTGATGGAAGCAAACACTGAAATGGATTTACAGGTTTACGTTGACATGACATTCTTCTCATCTTGGAAATGCACACAAGCAATTAAAAGGCAAATAAAATGTTAGAATAAATTGTGAGCACTAAATCAGCAGACATTCAAACTCCATAACGCAATGGCAAGATTGGATCTGGTCAGTATGCTCAAAAAAAGACACAGTAGCTCCAGCAGCCATGCAGAGAGTGCCATCCTGTTTTAGGAACATTCTACTGGTATCGGTTTGTACGAGGGATGTTCAAAAGGTTTTTTAACTCAATATATTAAGAAAACAAATTTCATCACTTTTCTACATAATCACCTTCCTTTTCAATGCAATTTTCCCAGCTACATACCAACTTTCTAATGCCATCAGCAAAAAATGTATTTGGTTGAGCGCGTAGCCACTGATGCACCGGTGCTTTTACATCAGGGTTCTTTCTTCATTCCTCATGGTCGTGGCTGTAGCTGGATGTCCGGAGCGCTCTGCATACGACACACTAGTATAGCCATTTTCAAACATTTCAATCCACTCATAGACGACTCTACAAGAGAGAACTTTATGCCCATACTGAGCACACATACAGAGATGGATCTGAGCACACCGTCTGCCCACAAGAAGCGTATGACTGAGTTCTGTTCCTCTTCAGTGTAATTTATAAGTTTCACAGCCATCTTCACCACAAGGCGACAACTCCCATACTAAACTGCTTGCCAGACAGAACTAGTCACATGACACTCTCAGACACAACCTATTGCTACTCCTCCCACCTTCACTGTTTCCAACAAAAACATGAAAATGTAGAAACTTTTTGAACGACCCTCGTATCTTTAGGTATTTGCTGAGATTGATATTGTATTCTTTTGAGCAAAGACTACTGAACTTCAATGGAATGTGCTTGGAATCAACAGTTCTGCTTTGGTCTGGTTCAAGTTCTACTTGCCTGACTGATCCTTGTGTGTCACCTGCTTTGACTCTTTGTCTTCTCCTCAGAAACTCTCCACAGGTGTGCCTCAAGGATCATTGTTTGGTCCACTTCTCTTTTCTCTCTCCACTTGTTCCTTATGCAATGCTATTTCTTCTCATGGCTTCTCCTACCGTCTCTGTGCTGACAATGTACAGATTTTCTTCTAATTTCCCTCTTACAACCCAGCATTGATCTCCAGCTGCCTCTCTGCCATCTCACCCTGGATGAACGATCATCAACTTTAAACGGAATCGTTCAAAGTGAGATTCTCTTGCATTTGCCTTCTGATTCTTCTCCTTCAGATTAGTCTCTAAACCTTGCCAGGCAGGAATCTTGGCCTGACTCTTGACTCCGCACTTTCATTCATTAAATGTGAATCTTCAATGACCTTTTGTTTTTTCCTTCATAATATTCAGATCATTCGACCCTTCCTCACTAATGTCATACAACTCCTTGTTGAGGTGCTGGTTTTCTCATGGCTGAACTCTCTCCTGGCAGGCCCTCCTTGGACTTTTATCTGACCTCTTCAGTTTCTCCAGAATGCATCTGCTCGACTGGTGCTCCCTGTTCCTCATTTCATTCCTACTACTCCTCTGCTTATGGTTGCTGCAAGGATTCCATTCAAAACGTACGGTTTTTGGAATGGATCTGCTCCTCAATAACTCCAGTCTTTGGTTTTTCCATATGTCTAATAATTTGCACAGTGAAAGTTGATTTAGCTTGCATTTACATGCACATTAAGAGTACTTTACCTGTACTAAGAGCATGAGGATCTACATAAGCTACACAATAAGGCTTTTTGAAATGTAAACATCAAGTGATTACAGCTGGAGTCCTAGAAACTGCCAGAATGTCTGATTTCAATGGGAAAAGGGGGCGTATGTGAAGCCATAGCTTTCATTGAGCAAATATCGAAAAACATAAAAGGATAAAAGGAGGAGGATACAATACTCTGCTGCTGCTAACAAAGGTTTCTTCAGTGCTTCAACATCAGAATGCTGACTGGTTGGAGGTCTTCAAGCCATCCAGCCTTTGGACATTTTCTCTGCTGGAGTTTATGTAATAACAGCCTTGTAGCAGTGATGGCATCGTAAGACAATGTGGTTTAACAAAGCGTGTGCAAGAGGGAGAAAGAATCCCTGATCTTGCAAAGTGAATTGTTTGTGAATCTCTGAAAGTCAGTCAGAGTTTCACTAGGCTGTGAAATGTCTGCAGCGCTGTGGCTCGTCTTACAGGCTCATTTCCAGCACTTCATCTCATGCATTGTAGATCACACTGTGTGTGGGAGACATGAGGTGCCAACTTGTCTGCCTGAATTCTTTCATAAAAGTGCTTGAAAATGCCCAACTGTGAACTGAAATTTCAGAGAGTTTCATGTAAAATATGGAAGTGGAATAACAACTTGGGACGCTATATTAAGGTACTGAAAGCACTTAAGATTTGAAGGCTTTTTGCAGCTTTGACTGAGGTATGCGGTTTGAAAAAATTCAGATATTGTAGTTAACTACAAAAAAATGCATCCATCCAGCCATCCACACGTTCATTTTTTAAACCACTGATTTGGGTAACGGTTTCAAGGATAAATAAATTATCCATGTAAAAATAATTCAGGTAACTAGAATAAATACATGTGAACAGTTTTGGTATTTGAAAAAGTGGCACGTCCAAAATTTCATTTATAAACTAGCATAGGCTTCTGATCCTTTTCATGGTTGTGGAAGCTGTGGCCTATCCCAGCAGCCCTGGGTGCAAGGCAGAAATAAGGCCTGGACAGACTGCCAATCTATCGAATAGGCCCAGTAATACACTAAGCCAGGCGCTTTTGTTCACACCAATCCCCACCCTAATGGCAGGCCCACAAATGTGACCAAAGAAAAGTCTCTTTAACAACATTTTGGTAATCCTAATAAAGCCTCAAATAACAATTTTATGTTTTAAAAGGGCAAATTGATTGTTTAAACATGTCAGGTTGTGACAAAACTATTCCCCCCAATATGCTGTGTGTCAAGAACTTGGGAACACCTAAGCATAACGTCCCAAAAATTATAGCAACAAACCCCCACAATTAGAAGGGAACATAAGCCTTTGACTTGTCTAACAGAGGTTTGATTCTTGTCAGAAAAAGAGAAATTTGTTCCACTTTTAAAATATCTAGAAATGTATTTGCGGCATCTTAAAATGTGTTTTGGATATTTCATAATAGCCAGGATGTTACTTTAATTTTATCTTAAAATGTATGCAAAGTTCATTTAATATGTCTCAAAATATATTTGCAATATCTTGAAACGGCCATGCAGTTATTTTAAGATATTTGAAAATACATTTGAGACATCTTGAAATGCATTTGTGGTATCTCAAAATGTATTACAGATACCTTAAAATGTAGCAGAACCTATTTTGAGATATATGGACATGAGTTTCTGACATCTTGCAATGTGAATTGCATCTTAAGAGATCTGAACTTCATTTTTAGACCTGTCTAAATGTTCGTTCGGCTTACCATAAACCTCCTTAAATACTCGAGGATAAATGTCATCTGGTCCTGGTGATTTGTTACTTTTCAGTCTGTTTAAGCCAAGCCGTATTTCTCCCTCTGTAATTTCCAAATCATTAAGTACCTTCTTGGCTATGTATGTTACTGCTGGGAAGACATTGACTTCTTCGCACATTAAAACTTCCAACAGATGCCAGTTGAGATAATTTTCTGCATTTGTTTGGATGGTTGTAAACTGCTAACCTCTTTTAAAATGAAATGTTCAATAGAAATTAAATGTGGAATGAGATGAAGTGCAGTGCCTGTTTAATACCTACTGGACCAGTCTAAGCACCTGTATTTACTTTTAAAGATCTCTTACTAATAATTCTTTATGTTTATATAGCACTTTTCTCACTTCTCAAAGCACTTTACATAGTGAGTAGGGAGCCACTTCAACCACCACTGAATGTGTAGCATTCACCTGGATGATGTAACAGCAGCCATTTATATGCCACATGCACACATGTACTCAAAAGCGAGGAGAGTGTGTTGAGCAGATGGAAAGAGAGAAGGATGGATGATGTTGAGATAGTGAATCAGGAAGTGCAACGGATTAGCAAGGAGGAAGTGAGGACAGTTATGAAGAGGATGAAGAATGGAAAGGCCATTGGTTCAGTTGACATAACTGTGGAAGCATGGAGGTGTTTAAGAGAGATGTAGTGGAGTTTTTAATCAGATTGTTTAATGGAATCATGGAAAGTGAGAGGATGCCTGAGGAGTGGAGAAGAAGTGTACTGGTGCCGATTTTTAAGAATAAGGTGGATGTGCAGGACTGCAGTAACTACAGGGGAATAAAATTGATGAGCCACAGCATGAAGTTATGGGAAAGAGTAGTGGAAGCTAGGTTAAGAAGTGAGGTGATGATTAGTGAGCAGCAGTATGGTTTCATGCCAAGAAAGAGCACCACAGATGCAATGTTTGCTTGGAGTAAGTATTGACGGATAAGTATAGAGAAGGCCAGAAGGAGTTGCATTGCATCTTTGCGGACCTGGAGAAAGCATATGACAGGGTGCCTCGAGAGGAGTAATATTCTATGAGGAAGTCGGGAGTGGCAGAGAAGTATGTAAGAGTTGTACAGGATATGAACGAGGGAAGTGTGACAGTGGTGAGGTCTGCGGTAGGAGTGACGGATGCATTCAACGTGGAGGTGGGATTACATCAGGGTTTGGCTCTGAGCCCTTTCTTATTTGCAATGGTGATGGACAAGATTAGACAGGAACCCCCTTAGACTATGATGTTTGCTGATGACATTGTGATCTGTAGTGAGACAAGGGAGCAGGTTGAGGAGATCCTGGAGAGGTGGAGATATGCTCTAGAGAGGAGAGGAATGAAAGTCAGTAGGAACAAGACAGAATACATGTGTGTAAATGAGAGGGAGGTCAGTGGAATGGTGAGGATGCAGGGAGTATAGTTGGCGAAGGTGGATGAGTTTAAATACTTGGTATCAATAGTATGGAATAATGGGGATTGTGGAAGAGAGGTGAAATAGAGAGTGCAGGCAGGGTGGAATGGGTGGAGAAGAGTGTCAGGAGTAATTTGTGACAGATAGGTATCAGCAAGAGTGAAACGGAAGGTTCACAGGACGGTATATGAGACCAGCTATGTTACATGTGTTAGAGATGATGGCTCTGACCAGAAAGCAGGAGACAGAGCTGGAGGTAGCAGAGTTAAAGATGCTAAGATTTGCAATGGATGTGACAAGGGTGGACAGGATTAGAAATGAGTACATTAGAGGGTCGGCTCAGGTTGCACGGTTTGGAGACAAAGTCAGAGAGACGAAATTGCATTGGTTTGGACATGTGCAGAGGAGAGATGCTGGGTATAGTGGGAAAAGGATGTTAACGATAGAGCTGCAAGGTAAGAGGAAAAGAGGAAGGCCTAAGAGAAGGTTTATGGATATGGTAAGAGAGGACATGAGGGTGGTGGGTGTGACAGAGCAATGGTAACCTCTAATGGTAGCAGCCGAAAGAAGAAGAAGAAGAAGATACCCGAACAAAGTGAGCTTCAGTTGGATGTGCATGTGGTATGGCTGCTGGTTACTAATACAACTACTACACAGCTATTAGCTGTATAAGATTTCAGAGCTGCTGAATTTTACGTTTTTTAATGGAAGGCATTGGCTGATGCAGTGTGTGCTCTATTTACCTGTTTCTGAAGGAGGATAAGGACTTGTTGATATCTGCAGGTGAAGAACAATGTGGTGTGTTGCACGGCATCATTGCCGTTAATTCCTATGTCTCACTGCTTGATCCTTTAGTCACAGACAAATGTCCTTTCTATGGGGACAGAGAGACCATCTTCTACGGTTTCCTTTTCTGTAGTAGACTTCGGCCTCTTTCAAATGTTCTTAACTCTGCTTTTATTATTCTTAACTTGCGTTTTAATGACTGTGTTTATTTATGGTGTTAATGGAAATAAGAATAATCGAGATGAATGTCAGATTAGAAATTTCCTCATTGGACAGGCCAAGCTGGCCATTTATAAATCCAGAAAAGAGCAAATGAAGTCAGATCAACATCATGACTGGTAAGCATATTTCATGGACTAAAAGCTAGTGTATATATGGAATATAAAGTTTACAGATTGACTGAAATTGTGAATTGTTTTGAGGAAAAATAGTGTGAGATAATGAGTTGATTTTTCTTCTTATTTGACAAATGAATTAAGTATTGTTTTCAGTTTGGGGTGATTTGGGGTTTTCTTTGTTTGCTTTACTTACTATATTGTAAATAATTTGTTGATTATCGATTAATGAAGTTCAATTCAAAATTCAATTAAAATTCTTTCTTTCTTTCTTTCTTTCTTTCTTTCTTTCTTTCTTTCCCAGCATCAAGCTGCTCAATTATGCACTTAATGCCCATCTACTTCTGCTGTACTGTGCTGCCACCCGCCTCTTTCCCTTCACACACTGCCAAGCTGCAATCACACAACCTCCACTTACAACATGTTTTGCTCCTGGGCAGCTGAAAAAAGCAGCAAAACCCCATCTAAAAGGGAAAAACACTATGAAAAATTACTCCCAGCCCCTTAGTGGCAGCAAAAAACAAAGTTCTTAGAAGTGAATGCTGTATGTTAACTAAGTTTATCAATGAAGCTCAATGTATATGTATTGAAGGCCAGATATTCTCTGTATCTCAGGCCATGATAAAGTTAATAGTAAGAAAACATACAACTTAAATTACTAAATTAAACAAAAATGTAGAAACTCAGACTAATATTGTTCCACTAAAAATAATCAAGTTCTTAAATCTGGAACTGAAACAATAAATTGAAGACACACAATTAAGGATTAAACAAGAAATTGCAATTAACCTACTTAACCCTCACAACATCTTTGGGTCACATTTGACCCATTCTTATATTTGAAATCAGTAAAGGCACCTTAAATTCCACCTGTTCAGGATGAAACATTGTGAATTTTTCTCCACAAATAAACGAAAAAAAAAAAAAAAGAATAATTGGTGCAACTTCTAAGCAGTTTGAGCCTTGCTCAGTTTTGACCAACCATTGACTTTAATTAATTTTTTTGCTTCATTTAGGATAATTTAATTGTTCACCTCCCAACAAAAACATCCTAAAAATCATCTTTTCAGCTCAGAAATGTACAAACTTTTAGGATAGTGATGTAACTTTACAAAAAGCAAAAACATTTGCAAATGTCACATTTTAGCACACCTGCTACACATTTTGAACACAGCAATGTTCTTCAGCTCAGTTTTGACACGCCATTGTCTTTAATGGATTTTCCATTGTGTTTAAGGTACTTTGTTTGTTTACAATTCATCTTTTCATCTCAGAAATATGAAAGTTTTTAGCAGTGTCCTAAATTTACAAACAACAAAAAAAAATTCCAAATGTCCCATTATTTTATACATCGGCTACACATTTTGGACACTTTTACTGAATTTTCAGCTGCATTTAAGGTTGTGTTTTATCGTGGGCTGGATAAGACTTGTCACATTGGTTTATTAGGTTGGTCTTCTCTCAGACCTTAAAATTAACACCCACTGATAGACACAGACACATACATAGAGATCCTATTTGCACAACTATGTTTGAGTGATGCCCTAAAAAGAAAGAAAAGTTAGAACAAAAGAAAACATCTGAATTGGCGGTCCCATTCACGCTGAGACATTATGCATATGTATTGCTGTCGGTATGAAGGAGCCCCAGTAGTTTTTCCTGACACACTTCTGCTGAGTGATTCATTGGCAGAAAGTCTTCCTCAGTTTTAGTGTGCCAGGGAGAGGATGTGCAGCATTGTTCATAATGGCACTCAGCTTTGTTTTCAGTCTCTCCTTCTCTTTGACCTCCAGGGGGTCCAGAGTGGGTTCTATAACTGAGTCCGCCCTGTTAATTAGTTTGATGATTTGGTGGACCTCTCTTGAAGTAATGTTACCAGTCCAACACACCAAAGCGTAAAAAATCACACTGGCCATCACAGAGTTGTAGAAGATGTGAAAGACATCACTTCCCACATTAAAGTAACGCACTCTCCGAAGGAAAAAGAGCCTGCCCTGCCCTCTCTTATGTAGTTCTTCTGCGTTATAAGACCATCCCAACCTGTCACTGATGTGGAACTCCGTGTATCTGCAGGATTGCACCACCTCAACATCCACTCCTGAATAGTGACTGGACATTGGGGCTCTTTGGTGCAGTGAAAACCAATAACCAGTTCCATGGCTTTGCTGATGTAATGATGCAGACAATTCTCTTTGCACCAAGAAGCAAAGTTTTTAACTTTCTAAAGGAAACAATAAAGAATGGTACAGGACTTTGGAAGCAGAAATACAACAAATGAGGGAATAATGCAAAATGAAAAGAGCTTTCAAATCTCCATCTTCATTGTCTACCATTCTCACTTTCTGCACCTCTCTTTTTCCTCCTCCTACCAAATGAACTCTCCTCCACTCTCCACCCCATGCTAAGTTCATTTAAGCAATGGCCACTGGCCTCTTTTAAGTCTGATTCCTGGAGTATGCCTTAGGTCACTTCTGCTCTCCTCAGACCAGGCACAGCCCTATAGAAGGCCTGGAGTTATCTGGCTAGAGTTCCTACTGGTGGCTGCAGGTACCCCTGACAGACTGCTGGGCCACTTTTATGAAAAGGGCCAGACAACCCCATAAGGGTCTCAATGGCAGGTTCCCGCTGCCACCAGTTAATAGAGTAGGCAATTTAGATTCTATTAGCATGCATTCCATCACTGTCCATACTTTATACTTATATCCCTTGAATGATGCAAAGGTACCTCTCTTTCTTGTATCTTCATCTTGCATACCATCAAGGGCAGGCTAAGACTGGCCTTTGGTCCAGAGTGTGCTGCAACATCTGCTGATATAGGCCCTGAGCCAGATAACGTTTACTCTGAAAACAAGACTTATAAAATCCATCAAATACGTTAGCTGACATAGTGATTAAACACCATCAATTAGACCCTGATCCTGTGGGAGATAAGAAAGTTACTAACGTGACTAAAGCTGATGTCACATTAACATGAGTTCTAATCAGGGGTGTCAAACTTGACAAGTGCAGTTACTGGTGTAGTCACCTGCGTATGTCAGATAACAACCAGATATCACCAGCATATGTCAAATTAGTTGACTTCCCAGGACAATTTCTCATTTCCAATGTATTGCCAGATCACCCCTTTTTTTGACAGCCAATAACATGCTGCGTTACAGAGATGGTGACGTGCAAAGGCTTTACAGCTACAGTGAGTCCAGCCGCAGTCTCTGACCTTTTTTCTTTTATCCATTCTGTTGTGGTACGTAAAACACGAGACATCAGACAGACGAGCTTCTCTTCTGTTTGTCAATGTTCAAAACACCCATGTTGCTTCTTCTTTGTCGCTGTATTATATGCATTGTACTTCTGGGTGAACGCTCATTGGTTGTAAACTCTAATGCACATAATCCCACAACTATAATTGGTTTGATTTTGTCTTGTTGAGTTATAGAAGGTTTGGACCAAAAGGCTGGCAACCACAGAAGTGCATCACAACTGCCCCAACTTTGTAAAATAATGTAAATGATATCTGCAACCGTAAATCACTGAAAAATCTGTGTAATGCGACATAGCCTTAAATTCACACTTAGACTCCAGCTACTGTTTAAACATTCTCATAATTTAATCGTCCTACCTGCTTTTCCTTACTCGGTTTTCTGTGGCTCAAGAGGAGCTCCACCGCACCAACCACCTCCTTTCGAATGGCATACAGCAGAGCGTCCCCAACGTAGACATTGTAGTTTAGAAGCAGTTCCATGATCTCCAAGTTCTCGTTCTCAATGGCGATGAGGAGGGCACTGCGGCCTAGAGGGTCAATGCAGTTGATGTTAATGTTGTAATAGATTTCTGCCTCCTCCAGAGCATGCTTCACGCTGGCGTAGTCACCCTTCTCAACGGCACTTAGATAAGCCTTCTCCTCCAGAGAGAGTTCGGCCTCTGCACGCACAATCTGAAGTGGAATGCGGTCTCTGTAGGGTGAGTAGTTCACCTTTTTGTAATAGAGCTGTGCCATTGTTCATTCCATTGGAGCAGGGCTGCTGGGAGACACAAACAGAGTCAATCATTATTTTCATGCATTTGCTTTATAATGTGCTTTTTTTTAAAAGAATATGTAAATTTAAGGCAAAACACTGAAGCAAAATTACTTTAATGTCAATCTAAAACAACAACTGCTCTCGTACAATCCATCAATCCTTCTTTACTTTTATATGGGCAACCACTTACACCTTATTTTGCAGTAAATTGAGAGGGCCATCAAATAGCACTGCTGGACTACAAAGAAGGAGAGGTCACTCAGGAATCTTCATACTATCCTGGACAATGACTCTCGCCCCCTGTATGAGGTTCTGCCTAAGCAGAGGAGCCTCTTCAGTAAAAGACTGGATTGCTCTAAGGTTCTCCATGTCAGGTTGTTTCAAACCTCAGCCATCAGGCTGTCACTCCTCAGAGAAGGAGTTCCCTGTGTGTTAAATGGTACTGAGCTATTCTAGCAAACATCTTAACAGACAATGATACCCTGCGCAATATACTGTGCCGGTATCAGCAAGAGTGAAAGGGAAGGTCTACAAGACATAGTAGTGAGACCAGCTATGTAATATAGGCTGGAGACGGTGGCACTGACCAAAAAATAGGAGACAGAGCTGGAGGTAGCGGAGTAAAAGATATTAAGATTTGCATTGGCTGTGACAAGGATGGATAATATTAGGAATGAGTACATTAGAGGGTCAGCTCAAGTTGGATGGTTGGGTGACAAAATCAGAGAGGCAAGACTGTGTTGGTTTGGACATGTGCAGAAGAGAGGTGCTGGGTATATTGGGGGAAGGATGTTAAGAAAGTAGTTGCCAGGTAAAAGGAAAAGAGGAAGGCCTAAGAGAAGGTTTATGGATGTGGTGAGAGAGGGCATGCAGGTGATGGGTGTAACAGAACAAGACACAGAGGACAGGAAGATATGGAACAAGATGATCTGCTGTGGTGAGCCCTAACGGGAGCAGCCAAAAGAAGAAGAAGAATGACTGACAGCCTGTGCTGTGAAATTGTAACTGATGGGTGCTTGTGCCATAAAGATGGGGAAAGACAGGACAATCCCAAGGGCCTTTGACAGACAGGTGCCCTAAAAAATATTGGAGTATGATTTTATCAATTTTTATTTAAGTTTTAGAAAGTAATGGTTTTGGTGTTTTCATGTTTTCATTGGTCAAAAGTAGCCATCCAGACTGTCTCTATTGTATTTCCCCCCACTCTTTTACTCAGAATAGTTGAGTCCAGTCCTCTCAAACTTGAACTATACAGTAATAATCCACACATTTAGTAGCCCATGTTACATTCGTGTTTATTTTGCTTAAATTGAAATGTCGAAGCTAAAGTCTGGTTTCTAGAAAAGAAAAGACAGGCAATAAAAGTTTGAAAGAGAGAGATGGGAAGGCAACAGCTGGTCACCCAATTTTTCACAAAGAAAAGTCGGTTAGTTAACATTAGTTTATTCTTCATATGTGATCCAAATAAGCCAGTTACCAGAATCGTTCAATGTAGCCAATGACCAAAAGATCAAAAAAAATCTCATTTTTTTCCAGGTCATATAAGACGTGTAGGCATATACTTACTGTAAAGTGCTGTAATCCACAAGGAATGGGCCATATCACAGTAAATAGAAAACAAAGTGCTTCTGTTGCTAATGATTTGAATGCTAGACAGCTTTTTAATAAGACGGTATGTTAACTAACTTTGTTTATGACCCTCACTAAATCAGTTGTACCCGGGAGAAAGCATTGATGTAATTTAAGCAATCTTTGTGTCACCCCCCTTAGTGAAGGAGCTAGGCAGTGTTAAACTGATGGTTATTTTACTTAGTTTAAGACAGAGATAAGCCCAATTCTGGAGCTAATGCCATGAATTTCAGCTTCTAGTATAAAAGTAGCAACCCAGGTTATTTCAAGATTAATATTTATTTTGAGACCAAATGTATCTTGTGTAAGAGACGGCCAGCAGCTCAGCCCGGCCGGGATGCCTCTGATATGGAAGGATGGGGGAAGGCAGCTTTTTTAGGACACTGCCTCCCAAGATGGCAGCTCCGCTGGAGTGTTGCGCTGCCCTGGATCCCCACAGGGCATCCTGGGACTTGGAGTTCGATATCTCAGCCCTGTTGGGTGTCATGGGTGCTGCCAGAGGGTGCTGTTGGAGAACATTGGGAGATAAGGTTCTCACCTAGCCCAGAAGTACCAGCAGGTCACGGGAACGGAAGCCCAGAAGTACTTCCGGGCTGATTAAAAACTGGAATTCTCCATCTGACCTGGACGTGTTGACAAGTCACGTGGATGGAAGAAGAGAGCACTTCCAGGTTGGACAATATATAAAGGACTGCTGTGAACCCAGCAGGCGAGCCAGGGTCAGGTGGAGGTGGACGAAGCTTGCTGGGAGGTGTGGAGGAGAAAAAGAGAGACAAGATTTTTGTTGGTGTTGGATAATTTGCCTGTTTATTGTGGATGTGGTGCTTGGAGGGCACTGTACAAGAAGGAAAAGAAATAAAAATACTTCTTGGTGCTTTTACACTATGTCCTGCTCGTCTGTCTGTTGGGTTTAAGGGGCAACTGTAAGCGCTAGCATCCACACTAGTTACAGTAATAAGTGAAATGATCATGGTTATATGGATCCTTTCCTTTTTACATTGTTCTTTTAGGTGCCATCCTAGCCTTAAAAGGATAACCCACTGTTGCTGCATTGGTAGGAATTCATTTGTGACTTTGTCAGGCTTGCCGTTTTTATAGGCTCCCCTGCAACTGGCTCAGACTCTGTTCGTTTACATGATGGAGTGCCAGCTCATTCTGTTAGTGACTCTTTACCGGGCAGATGTAACTTGTGAGCATCATTACAATGTGATATTGTATTGTTCCAGGGGTCTGGTTACACAGCCATTGTACAGACTTGGTTTGGTCTGAGTGGGGGGACCAATAGGATATCTTTTCATGCAGCTCAAAATTTGCAGTTGCACTCCTACTGATAAGTATGTGCAATTTTAATAACTTTACATTTAGTAAATACTTATCAACCTAATTACAGATAATTCTTATTATTATTGCATATGCGTATCTTGTTAGAAATGTAAGATTTTTATAATTCTTATTATACAGTATGTGCCTTTTTTATCAGCTGCTATAACCTTGCAATCTTCTTGAGGATTAATAAAGTTTCTATCTATCTATCTATCTATCTATCTATCTATCTATCTATCTATCT
>JANRMT010062789.1:37908313-37980235 GCA_026402145.1 Polypterus bichir lapradei | reverse complement strand
ATAGATAGATAGATAGATAGATAGATAGATAGATAGATAGATAGATAGATAGATAGATAAATAGATAGATAAAATTTTTATTCTTATGATGGACTTTTCGGCCTGTGGGTAGACTGAGTCATTTCTAATGCACAAGCATAAGGAAACACCATCACACACTGGGGTGACGTTCAGTATAAAATGGTGCCACAAGATGTAAAAGTGCCTGTAGTTTGAGCTAAACAACTTTATCAAGCATCACTCAAGGTACTTTGCGGGATTATGGACATCAAGTAATGGGACCAATGACAAGTGGCACAGTATTAAAAAAAGATTTCAGGAATTTAACTATGAAAAAAACAGTAGATTTTATTGGGCAAAGGAAATGTCAATAAATAAATAATGATTAAAAACAGTCCAGGTTCATTCATTGTAAAACAAGAGATCAATAAAGAGTGCAAAAATGTTCTTTAAAATTCCAATAAATAGAAATAAAAAAATCATAATAAAATCTTCCCTTTTTCATGTGAAATGGACTTTAAAAATAAGCAGTCCCAGGAATTTACAGAGCAATATTAACTCATCCCACCTTGTCTCTAAAGAAGTATTGTTCAAAAAACAAAAACCTTGTGACTAGCACTGGGGGTATATACTGGCAGATACATCTATTTAGGATACCATCTAACCAGAGCTGGCTGTAGCTTTTTTGCTCCCTTAAGCAAAGCTCTAAATGGCATCCAGGCAGCCCTTTTACTTGAGTGGAATCATCAGTGCCAGACCTGTGCGTGGAAATCTGTAGCAAGACTGGGGAGCATGAAATATGGAGGGTTTGGATACAAAACAGTGAATTTACAGTTTGATTATGTGGAGGGGAACATTTGATTACTTATAGCACTCTTGAGGGGTGTCATTTCAGAAAACATGTAGAAATTAGACTGTATTAGCAGGTTTATTTTTTATATATTTATGGAATTTGACCTTTTTCTATGCTGGCACAGTGGTGCAGTGGCAGTGCTGCTGCCTCACAGTGAGGGCACATGGGTGCCCACGTCTGCATGGGTTTTATTTTTATTTATTTTTTTAATTTTATTTATTTATTTATTTATTTATTTTTTCTCCAGCCGTCTGGAGTTTTTTTTGTTTTTTCTGTCCCCCCTGGCCATTGGACCTTACTCTTATTCGATGTTAATTAATGCTGATTTATTTTGTTTTCTTATTGTGTCTTTTATTTTTCTATTCTTTATTATGTAAAGCACTTTGAGCTACTGTTTGTATGAAAATGTGCTATATAAATAAATGTTGTTGTTGTTGTTCCCCCAGGTACTCCAGTTTTTTCCCACATTCCAAAAAAATGTGAGTTAGTTGAATTGCCAATACTAAATTGATCCTAGTGTGTGTTTGGTATGTGTGTGTGCATGCGTGCGCATGTTCACCCTGTGATGGACAGGCTTGTTCCTGCCTTGTGCCCCATGCTAGCTGGGATAGGCTCCAGGCACGCCATAATGACCATGGTCCTGAAATGATGTGACATTTCTCTAAAGAAATAGAGATCAAATTTCCACTTAAACTATACTTATGTCCTGCAGCTCAGTATTTTTTTGCCATCTTTTCAAATAGTTTAAGATGATGGTGACAACCTTTTTATAATCTTACCTAGGCTGCTCCATAAACTTATACCATCCATCCATTATCCAACCCGCTATATCCTAACTACAGGGTCATGGGGGTCTGCTGGAGTCAATTCCAGCCAACACAGGGCGCAAGGCAGGAAACAAACCCTGGGCAAGGCGCCAGCCCACCGCAGTGCGCACACACACACACACACACACACCAAGCACACACTAGGGACAATTTAGAATCACCAGTGCACCTAACCTGCATGTCTTTGGACCGTGGGAGGAAACCGGAGTACCCAGAGGAAACCCACGGGGAGAACATGCAAACTCCATGCAGGGAGGACCCGGAAAGCAAACTCGGGTCTCCTAACTGTGAGGCAGCAGCGCTACCCATTGCACCACCGTGCTGCCCCATAAATATATACTTTACATATAAATTATTGAAATAAATTGACAAGCTTAGTATAATCACAAAATTCAACGAATCAAAAATATAGCCAAGACATTACTAGTGTTGCTAATGACTATTACTACTTGAAATGACTGATTTTTAATTTATTATTCACAGATGACTGCAAAGCCCCATTTTCAGCCGCCATTCCTTCAGTGTCCTAATGGTCAACTCCTTTAGCTTATCCTTAATACACCATGCACAAATGCTAATTGGTTACTAATGAAACCTTTGTGATTGAGGTTAGCTCCACTGAAACCTGTTATTCTGTTCACTTGGTCTTCAAGGTGCTGGCATTCCTAAAGTTCAGTTCTGCATTCAAAAATGGCCAACATAAAAATGGCTTCTCAAGAAACAGGTCAGTCTTTTGTTTTTTTTTTGGAAGGCACTTCAGTAACGAAGAACAGTAAGAGGTAAGCCTGACTATAGAGCTATGAGCAGTTGTCTAACACTATGTCTCACTAACATCCCAGACATACTCCACAATACAGAGAAGTGTATGCCAGCAAATGAGCTGATCGTCAAATACTCAAAATACTTCCATTCATATATGCAAACATTGCTCTTCCATCCTTACGTTAATGTTTGGTTGACGAGACCTACTTCGATAGTAGTTCAATTGCCGACATGCTCACTCTATTTTTTCTTACTCAAAACAAAGGAATGTGTGGCCAAAATGTAAATATTCAGCTTGTTCTGTATTAACCCCCTTTACTTGAGGACCCAAGGTCCATATGTTTTCTAGTTGGCAATACAACTGAAATCACTTTAACTCATCCTTTTCTGTTTCACTTTCATCATTATTTTTTACAACCACGACCATCCATTTCTCACTTCCGTCTATCTGCTAAACCCCCTTGTAATGTCACAATGGCTGTGTCTCCTTCCATTGCTGCCTTGGTGGGCAGCTGGCCAAGTCATCCTGCCTGATAGACTGGGGCCAACAGCCTGAACCATTAGACTTGCAGAGGATGGGCATTTGGTGTTTTTTTATATTGGCCTGCACCTTTGATTAATCCCTTTGTCCATCTGTTTTTTGTGTTTATTAAATCCATTCATTTCTTTAGTATATTTTGGCTTTGTGGCTTTAATGTGAGTTAGAGCCTGATCACACTACCATCATCATTGCACTCTAAGTGACAGAGAGCCATGAGAATAAGTATAAAACCAAATAAAATATGATAAATAATCAGAAGAACACAGACTTCAGCTGACCTGACTCCTGGAAGACAATGGCATCCCCACAACACCGCAGCCTGGTTCTCTTCCTGCTAGCTGTCCTGTTTGTTCCAGCTGGATTAGCCACATCCATTTCTGACAGAGCTCATAATGGTGCAATGCTTTGCTCGACGCAACACTGACACCACTCCATGATCCTCATTACACCTTCAGCACTGATGACAGATGACACAATAGTTTCCTCGAGGTAATGGCGAATCTTGCTGCAGTCCATCATTTCAACTCTGTTTTTCTTTCAGCAGTAATGAATTCAGATGCTGCCAGTCTCATTGAGACGTCTCCAATGCAAAACACTTCTTGCAGGTTTAATCAAAAACTGCAAATATCAAAACTACAAGGCCGGTACTTTCGAGAAGGAATTGCAAGGAAATGACAAGCAATGAAATTTAAAATCAGAAATACCAGGGTTCTTTGTTAGAGCAGTCACAACGATCATTCACAAATCTTTGATGAGAAGCGGCCATTCATCTTGCTGCTGCTCATCTAGAAATTCGAAGCCGAGTGAAGCTGGTGTTTTAACGCTTCTCTGTGTGCATCTCGTTATTGATGCTGTATTCTTCAGGATTAGGTTGGGACTCCTGCCTCCAAATGTCACATATATATGCCTTCAGCCTTCGTGGAAATCTGCACGTTGTAGGTGTGTTGTTCTGGCTGTCATATCAAGCTGTGCCATTTTAAGAGCATATAATACTTTGGTTTTCTTTTTCTTTTTTATTTTCTGGCATTTCCTTGATGATTTCAAAAACTAGGGTGCTCTGATCTCTTGTACTGAGGTCTGTGTTCCCCTGCACCAGACATTGGCCTATAATCCTGGATTTTACTTTCAAAGATCCTAGCTGTCCCAGTTTGAATACAAAAGCAGAGAATGGACAAGGATGGTAAGGTGACAACAGTCCATGCTAACTATAGCCTTTACTGTGCCTATAAAAAGTGTACACCCCTCAGAAGTTTCCACATTTTCATTGTTATACAATATTGAATCACAGTGGGTTTCATTTGGCTTTTGATGTTGATTAACAGGAAAAGATTCTTTAATGTCAAAGTCAAAACAGATCTAAATTTAATTACAACTATACCAAGCAAAATACTTGGCTGCATAACTATTCAAGTCAGGATTTACGTGGGTAGATGCACCTTTTACAGCCAGGATGCCCTTGAGCCTGTGTGCACAAGTCTCGGTCAGCTTTGACCATCTGGACACTGCCATTTTTCCCCATTTTGCTTTGTAAAATTGCTCAAGCTTTGTCAGGTGTCATGAGGTTCATGAGTGAACAGTCGTTTTCAAGTCCATTCACAAATTTTTAATTGAATTGAGATCTGGACTCTGCCCTGGCCACTCCTGTTTAGAAGCCATTCTTGTGTAGCTTTGGCTTTACACGTTGCCTTGCTGTCTCCCAGTGTGCAGATTTTCTTGCACAGCATCAGGTTGTCCTCCAGAATTTGTCTCCATTCATTTCACCACCTACTCTCACAAGTCTTCCAGAGCCTGCTGCAGAGAAACATCTACACAGCAGGATGATGCCACCACTATGGTGGGGATGCCATGTTTTTAATAACATGCAATGTTCAAATGTGGCATTTACTGTGAAGGCTAAAAAGTTCAATATTGGTCTTATCACACCATAAATCCTTCTTCCACCTGACTTCAGAGTCTTTCATGCGCCTTCAGCAAACTGTGTGATTTTTTTGAAGAGTGGCTTTCTCTATGCTACTCACCCATCAAGATGTGACTGGTGAAGCATCTGAGCAATGGCTGTTGTCTGCACACTTACTCCAATCTGAGCCACTGTAGCTCGTAATTCCTTCAGAGCTCTAATATGATTCTTGATGGCCTCCCTCACTGATCTTCTTACATGATCACTCAGTTATTGTGAATGGTCTGCTCTAGAAGATTTACATCTGTGTCATACTCTTTCCATATCTTAATGATTGATTTAACTGGACTCCAAGGGATATTCAGTGACTTAGATATTTTCCTGTCTCCATCCCCTGACTTGTGCTTTTCAATAATCTTCTCCCGGAGTTTCTCAGAGTGTTCTCTTTGTCTTCATTGTGTAGGTTAGGCCACCATACTAACTCACCACAAGTTGGACCTTCCAGATCAGGGACATTTATAATACAATCCACTGAAACTGCAGACAGATAATGTCCATTGAACTAATTCTGTGACTTCTAAATGTCTGCACCGGTGATGATATAGGTGTGACAAATTAAGGAGGCGAAAACGTATTCAATTGAGTATTTTGTATTTTACATTTATGATTACTGTAGAGCCTGTGTTGGGCTGGCGCCCTGCCCGGGGTTTGTTTCCTGCCTTGCACCCTGTGTTGGCTGGGATTGGCTCCAGCAGTCTCCCGTGATCCTGTAGTTAGGATATAGTGGGTTGGATAATGGATGGATGGATTAATGTAAAGCACTTTCCAGAGACCTGTTTTCACTTTGACAGGGCACACAAGGGTGTCATGGCCATAAAAGGTGCATCTACCAACATAAATACTGACTTGAATAGTTATACAGTCAATTATTCTGTTTTGTACAGTTGTAATTAATTTTGATCAGTTTTCACTTTGACATTCAAGAGTCACTTTCTGTTGATCAATATCAAAAAGCCAAGTTAAATCCAATGTGATTCAATGTTATATAAAAATAAAACGTATGAAAACTTCTAAGGGGTGAATACTTTTTATAGGCACTGTTTATGATTTTTTTTTTGCTTTATTCAAAAACTTACACATAGATTTATCGCGTGTTTATGTCAGTGTGTGAGATTGGACAACATACAGACAGGATGTCAGGGAGCTGGTGAGGTGGTACAAAGACCAAATTCTGCTGCTTAATGTCGACAAGACAAAGGAAAGGATTGTGCACTTCAGAAAAATTCCAATTAAGCATAACCCCTGAACATCAGAGGCCTTGTGATCAGCATATGACCTTTCACTGAAGATCTCCTCTGAAACCAGCATGTCTCAGTCCTGATCATCAAATTTACTTCCTGCAGTGCTTGAAACAGACGAGGCTGGCACCTTACATCTTGTCCTCTTTTTATACAGTTTCCTTGCAATCTGCATTGTAGTCTAGTTTGGATCCTGCAGTGCCATCTTTCCTACGGTTCATTAAAACAGCAGAGAAGACTGCCGAGATTACTCTGCCTTTTCTGCTCGGCATGGACGCTACATTTGGAAGGCCATTGGCATAATTACATACACATCCCATCCCTCTCATATTCCCTTTGTTTCTCTACCATTTGGAAGTAGGTTCTGCAATTTTAAAGCCAGAATTGCAACACTTATTAGCTTCTTTCTCCAGGCTGTAAGACTACCGATCTCCTTGGCCCATCTCGTTTTAAGGCTGGGTTTACTAAGTAGGTTAATTGCCCCTTTTCCTGGATTGAATTCATAATAAATTATATTTAGAATTTATCACTCATATAGAGATGAACATTTTGGAATTCACATAATTTGGGACTGAATAATGTTAAGATTTCTTCTGCTTTACAGGAGGGATTACATGGACTTTGTTGTAGAGAGTGAATTGCTGAACTGACATTAATGGAATCGCTTAACTTGGTTTTAGGTTTCACAGCTGGTCTGTTTTAGTAGTCTTGTATAAGTAGGTTAAGATTTAACAGTTGGTTTTTCTATAAGACAAATGTTTCGACCATTTTAAAGTTTCGACAATAACATAGAGAGAGGGTCTTCTTTTCCATCTGAGATCAAGTTAAGCTGCTATGAGTCTGCCACTAAATAAGCTGCCTGGACTGAGAATAAAGATTATCCTAAAATGGCGGCAGATTGTCTACTTTATGTAGTACTTCTGTTTATGCATCTGCTTATGGTATCACACTTACATTGCATTGAATAGAACAGCAGTGTGCGTTCACTGCTATTCTGCCTGTGGTTTCTGGGAATTAAGAGCTCATTATTAATTCCAGGGCAGTAGTGGTGAGAGGGGACATACTCAGTAAATAGTCATAGTTGCCTAGTGGGGGCTGGGTGGTCTTGTGGCCTCGAAACCCCTGCAAATTTTGTTTTTGTTTTTTCGGTCCTTCTTGGCCATCAGACCTAACTTTATTCTTTGTTACTTAGTATTACCTAATCTTATTTTTATATTTTTCTTTTTCTTTCTTCATTTTGTAAAGCACTTTGAGCTACCTCATTCGTATGAAAATGTGCTTCTGTATGTAAATAAATGTTGTTGTAGTCTGTACATAGTGTAGTCTTGGGTGATACAGTACTGAATTAGTGGCTGGAGTGGGCACACTGTGGCTGACAGTCCTGTCCAGATCAATGCGATGTCATGTATGTGCGCCTGGACACCACCACCCTGGCTCGTCCAACTCTGGACGAGAAGGGGCACTGACGCTAACAATATGTTCTCTTTCCTCCTCTGCATACAGGAAAAGACATCCACAGCAGACCCCTTCTCCCATAGATGAAGGCTCCATCCCTTGTGGTACAAACCGTATAAATGGGGCACACTCTCTGAAGGTGGAGTTAGCTGTCAAACTGACATTTGAGACAGACAGAACTCCCGATCTTTTGTAACCTTACGCTTTCTGTTTTGTGTTATTTGTCTTTATATTATATTCAAAGGGGTTACCCGGCTGATACCCCAACCTTTTTTTAGCTGCCAACCCTGGTCTGCTTTCCTGGCCATGTTTCAGCACTATGTATTGCTACAGTTTGAAGTTAACGCTTCACATAGCAAAGAACCTAAGATTTCAGGACAGTGTGGAAAGCAAGGCATTTTCCACAATATTATAGGACTTAAACAGAACTGCTTTGTTTTATTTTGTTTCCCTTCAGCTATTTGTTATTGTTATTGTCTTGTGGCTCACAGTCAATTGGGATTTATTAACTGCATTTGTCTTATGTCTTTGAATTATGAAATTTTACAATGGTTATCTGCTCTCATACATGTATGTACATATCTTTGATTTTAATTTAAATATTTCTATACTGCTCTATGCTGCGGTGGGCTGGCGTCCTGCCTGGGGTTTGTTTCCTGCCTTGTGCCCTGTGTGGGCTGGAATTGGCTCCAGCAGATCCCCGTGACCCTGTTGTTAGGATATAGCGGGTTGGATAATGGATGGATGGATACTGCACTATGACCAAAGGGGTATTAAGCTGTTGTGGTACCTGGATGGAGGTGGTACCCAGCCGGGACGCCTGAGATAATAGGAGAGGGCTTGTACCTCCTCCAGACCTCGAGGGGGCGACCGCGGGTAAAGAGCTGGGAAGCTCGACCCTGTAAGGACCCATGGTTACCGCCAGGGGGACCCCAATACCTGGAAGACCCTGGACCTCAGCACTTCCGCCACACCAGAAAGTGCTGGGGGGAAGAGGAACAGGGACACCCGGAGTGCTTCCGGGGAGACAGCCGGCACTTCCGCCACACTGGGGCGTATCTGTGGGAGATTGCCGGAAACACACCTGCAGCACATCCGGGTGCTTATTTAAAGGGGCCGCCTCCCTTCAGAGGAGGACAAGAGTCGGGTGGAAGAGTGGACAAGGTCTCTGGAGGAGGCAGGAGGCGGCCTGAAGAAGAAGCAAAGAGAGAGAGAAGACATTGTGTTGGACTTGGCTGAGGGGTATTGGGGCTTGTGAGTACTGAACTGTGAAAAAACAATGAAAAATAAACGTGTGTTGGATGACTTGAGCGTGTCTGCCTGTCTGTGTCCAGGGCAATGTTCACACTGTATTTAACTGTATGAACCTATCTTAGATAGAGCTGAATAGACATAAAAATATTTTGTCTTTCACTCATATATACAGTGTAAGTATTTTTCTTTGTACTAGGAATATTGGATATTATATAAATATTTCAAGGCTGTAAAACAAGGTCCATTACAAGTGTAAGCTTTCGGAGGCAAACCAAAGAAATAAAAGGTCAAGCAGCAATGTTTTTTATTTAGCCAGAAACGGAGAGAAGTAACATGAATCAGGAGCTTTTACAGCAGCTGCGTCAACTGTTGGACTTATGTTTATTAGCAATATTTAAAAATGATAATAAAAACAGCATCCAACACACCCTGCTGCTGAATGCTTATTCATAATTCCCTCCATCCTTTGAAGTGTTTCTGAACCAAGCCACCTGGATACAGTAGCCGATCCGAGAGTTTAGCCATAGACTAAAAATATTCAAAATTTCTGCTTCCACTGTTAGCTCAGTGTTTTGCCGTGGTAGAGTCCTAGAGAAACTCAATTCCCCTTTGTACTTTTTATTATGCAGATGGTAACAAAATACCTTAAATCCCACGCTATTAGGTACTGGAGTTCATTGCTTTCCTTGTCTTTCCTTTCCTCTTTCTTGTACATTCTGTAACCCCAGACAATTTGATAGAATACCGGGCCAGGCAGAGGGGTTACACGGTAATTCATGCATTATACACAATCTGCCCAAAAACCACAATGATAGAGTATAATGAAAGCTGGTAAAATAACACAACCTGATAATAAGCAGTTCATCTTGTGTCCAATATGCTTACTACCAGGTGGCTCTCTGTCTTAGTTTGTTGAAGTAATCTCTGGACCTGGTCCGGCATAGCCTTTGACGGCCCCTCTTCAGAATGGAAATTGGCAATGAGAGGAAGCATACCCTGTTTGCATAGGATAGGTGAGAAGGACAGAGACCAGCATATCTTTGTAGGCCTCATTTATCCAATTCTAGTGGTCCTTGACGTACCTCTTGCACAAGAGGTAGTGTGTAGTGCCCATTGACTCAGGTCAGGCAGATTCATCCCCCATTCTAGTCCATTCCAGTCCAGACTAGCTGGAAAGTCATTTACCACCAGATTGACGCAAAGTCTTCAATTCTCCCAGTCCAGCACATAACAAAGGTTCTTATCCAATCTAGTAGGATCATAAATGTGCCTGAGCAACAACTGCCTTGTCCTCCTCTGAATTTTAATATGAGATATTGTTTGACATTAACTTCCCAGCCTCTAATATTTTAAAATTAGAGTAAAAAAGTATGGCTTAAACATCATTCAATAAAGAGAGTCTACAAAAATATCTAGCATACTTTCCATCCATTCATCCATTATCCAACCCGCTATATCCCAACTACAGGGTCACAGGGGTCTGCTGGAGCCAATCCCAGCCAACACAGGGCACAAGGCAGGAAACAAACCCCGGGCAGGGCACCAGCCCACTGCAGGGCACACACACACATACACACACCAAGCACACACTAGGGACAATTTAGAATCACCAGTGCACCTAACCTGCATGTCTTTGGACCGTGGGAGGAAACCGGAGTACCCAGAGGAAACCCACGGGGAGAACATGCAAACTCCATGCAGGGAGGACCCGGAAAGCAAACTCGGGTCTCCTAACTGTGAGGCAGCAGCTCTACCCATTGCACCACCGTGCTGCCCCATAAATATATACTTTACATGGCAGGAAACAACCCCCAGGCAGGGTGCCAGCCCACCACAGTCTAGCATACTAGATATTACCATTTTTTTCTCTTCAGTACAGCCAGAAACTTTTGATCTGATGATGACAGTAATATTCTTCTTGTCTGTATAGTTGCTTGTATATAGAAATGCTGTTTTCATGTACTATCTGAGTTTGCGGAGACCTGACTTGTGAAATATCATCTTCCCTCTTCAGTACATTCACATGAATTTCTGTTCAGACTTTTTGGAAAACCATGAGGTCAACACTGGTTTGCGTAAGCTAAATAAATTAAATGATGTCATGAATGTGCGTCCCTGGACCACTCTCCAGGATCGTCACAGGTATGTAATACCGCTTCGGGTTGAAAGGGGGCACCAGTGCTAATATTTTCCTCTTTTGTCTCCAATGCAAAACAGAGACAACGCCCAGTGAGGGCAACTGACTCCACCCCTTCATGTCCCTGGCCGCTGATGGGAGAAGGTGTTCATTCTTGCACTGAACCCAAGACAGGATGGAGATCCTGAGAACTTTGTTATTACATAGCCTGACAGCAATCTTCTGTAGAAGCTTTCTGTTGGCATGCACAGCAGCCCTAATTTTGTTTTTTTCTAAAGAAAATATTTTTGTTGGAATTAAATGGGGATAAATGGTTTGGCACCCAAACAGTTCCCAGTGATGGCTTGCAGTTTCCTCCACTTAACCACAATGTGTATCACTTCACTCCGAATGCCAACCAATTCATCCACAAAAATTACATTTTTGGCTGACCAAGTTATACTGTTTTATTTTATATAATTGACTGAGGTGAAAGGTTACCATTACATTAAAACTCTGCAAAGTCGGGTAGGTTTATTGCTTTACATGGAATTTCCAACTCGTAAACTTGTATTTACTGTCTGTCCGATAGCACATGGGCACAACAAACGTAAAACCAGCCTTAAAAGTCAAGCTAAATGACATTTTTCTTTAAATTTTGATCCTCGTCCACTGGTTGTTGTACATTTGTGAGCTTGTAATTGGACACGAATAAAGGAATCAGCTTTTCAGGCAGCAAGTGACCATTTCAAACACAAGGTGAACATGCAAATGCCACACAGACAGTCACCAAGCTGGAGATTCAGAAAGCGAATATCAAAAATGTGCCTTTTAAGAAATATTTTTCCAAGGCTGTACCAGGAAGGACTCATTCTAGATAGTAAACCGCAACACAGGAGGAGAAATCATCCTGATGAAATAAAATATTAGCTATCAAAATAACACTATTTTGTTTGTGAATAGCTGGCCCATTTACTTTATTCATAGGAGTGACATGAACGAATGGAGCCCAAGCACCTGCTGTTCAGTCCCTTTTGAAAAAACATCAGACTCCAGCCATCCTCCTCCATAATCTCCCTGCCTCTCAGTTTCCTAGCATCCACAGAGTGAGGTCTACAGGAAAAGGATCCATGCAATCATAATAGATTAAGCTAAAAAACTCAACAAAGGCAAAGAGGGAGCTGAGTCATGAGGCATAACAAAAAGGTAAAACACGGTGTGAAAGGAAAACAAATTTACAAACAACCCTGCAACCATAGGTGTTCTGCATAAACAAGTTAGAAACTGAAAAGAGACAAGAAATAAAAAAGCACTTAAAGGACATTCTGTACACAAGGGCAACAATATGGCACTGGCACTGACGTTTGAAGATGACATCAGCAATGCAGGCTGGTGATTTAGTCCAAAGTGACTTCCAAACCATAAGTACATGAAGCCTAGTGTTTTCATTTTTCCTACAGTGTGGGCCCTGGGAGCAAAAAAAATTAATTCAGCGAGTTCAAACCATCCATCACAAATGGCCACTGAATGAAGAATGCATTGCTTAACCCCCAGAGTCAGTCACTAAATCAAGTGCATACAATTATCTGTAAAATCTGTTGTTTATTTTAGTGTTGTTTTACCTTTTATATAGACATCTATACGTGTATTTGTGTTTCCAATTCCAGTACAGAAATGGCATAACAGACTTGGTTAGACAGACTTTACGCACTTTCTTCTCACACTCCAGGGTATGTACTTTTCGTTACGCCAGGAACAATTGTTGGTAGGAATTGTGCTGTGAGATAAAATATCAGGCAGCAGACTGAAAAAGGTTTGGGGGTGGCCACCCCGTATACAGTGATCCCTCGCTATATCGCGCTTTGACTTTCGTGGCTTCACTCCATCGCGGATTTTAAATGTAAGCATATCTAAGTATATATCACAGATTTTTCACTGGTTTGCGGATTTCTACTGACAATGGGTCTTTTAATTTATGGTACATGCTTCCTCAGTTTGTTTGCCCAGTTGATTTCATACAAGTGACGCTATTGGCGGATGGCTGAGAAGCTACCCAATCAGAGCACATATTACGTATTAAATAAAACTTCTCAATGATATACGATATGCTTCCCGCGCAGTGCTTCGCACACTTAAAAGCTCTAACAGCCCGTATTGATTTTTCATTATTTGCTTTTCTCTGTCTCTCTCACTCTCTCTGCTCCTGACGGAGGGGGTGTGAGCAGAGGGGCTGTTTACACAGTGGTTGTTTGCTTAGAAGATACGGACGCTCCTCTAAAAAATGCTGAAAGACTACCTTCACGTTGATCCCTTCATTGTGGCCGCTACCAGGCCACACAGAGGTGTGTTTCTGGACTATACCATTTATCTGTGTACTGATTGGTGTGTTTGAAATGCTTCAGATCAACCTAACTGATTAAAGGAAGCTTTCTGAAAGATTTCTTCAGGCTGGCATGATGAATTGAACGAGGCACACGGGGGCTCTACCTGCTGGTGTAAAGAATATCCATGTAATTGGAGTTCATAAATAACGGCTGTTCATGGCTCTTCTTTATTTACTGAGTATTTTCTGCAACATACTACATATTAATAGTGGTACCCTTCAGGGGTCAGTGCTGGGGCTGCTGTTAATGTTAATATACATTAACAATGAGAATATAATGAATAAGCTGGGTAACTTTGCAGATGATACCAAAATCATTGTATAGAATGAACGATAATGTAGAATCACTAAAATTGTTCCAGAGGGACTTGGATGGCATATGGCCTTGGGCAGATTTGTGGTAGATAAAATTTAAGTAATTTAAGTAAATGTAAAGTATTGCTTGTAGGAAGTAAAAAAGTCTGTTTTTTTAATACTATAATAATTTATTTTTGAAAACCACAACATTATAATGGCATTCTACTCAAGCAAGCATATAATAATAACTTAACAAATACAACCATTTACTTTGAAATAACTACAAAGAAAGCAAAAGAAAAATTGAAACACAAAAGCAAAACATTTCAATCCCCACCTCAAAAAAAAAAGAAAAAAATGAAGATAGACGCAGAGCGAAGGAGAGGAGAGAGGTTGGGAGCATGGACTAAGAGAGCTTGTTGCTGTGCCCACCACACGATGAACCACCTCAGAATCTCAAATTAGAATCTGAATGCAGCCACGCAACGGGTGACACCTCAGCACCACACTAACTTGAATGGAATGGAACAGTAGCTGGAGTGCCAATCCAGCCAGCAGGTCAACATCAAACAAAAAGAAAAAAAAAAGTTTTTTTTTAAAATGATAAAACAATAACATACCGTATATACTCGCGTATAAGTCGGGTCTTGAAACCCAAAGAATCGATCATAAAATCAGACCCTGACTTATACGCCCGTTCAAAAATATGACACTTATTATTTTTTTTTTTTTACATATTCTTGCTTCCTCCAGTCTCACACCAGTTTCTCAGACACATCGAATTTTGTTGCAGCAGCGCAGTTACCAATTTCTTTTGGCACTTCAACAATACTTAAGCTTCATAGCCCACTGGTGAGGCCTCATTTGGAGTCCTGTATGCAGCTTTCGTCTTCAGGCTACAAAAAAAATCCTTACACTGGCTCCCGGTTAAGTTTCGGGCAGATTTCAAAATCCTCCTTTTAACATATAAAGCATTAAATGGCCAAGGTCCGACTTACTTGTCTGAACTTATCATGACTTACAAACCTGAGCGCACATTAAGATCTCAAGATGCTGGTCTGCTTATGATTCCAAGGATTAATAAAATAACAGCGGGAGGTCGACTTTTTAGTTACAGGGCCCCTAAACTGGAATGGTCTTCCTGCTTCTATAAGAGATGCCCCCTCGGTCTCAGCCTTTAAATCTCGGCTGAAGACTCACTACTTCAGTTTAGCATATTCTGACTAGAGCTGCTGATCAACTGTTCATACTGCTTCTCTGTTGTTAGTCATTAGCACTAAAACATAAGTAACATGATAGTTATAATTGAATACTAAACCTCACCTATTCTGTTTCTGTTCTCGGTACTCAAATGTGGCAATTGGTGCCACGGCCCACCTGCCAAGTTGTTTGCCTGCCTATGGTAAAGTCATCCCTGATGTAGGATCGCAGGAATCATGGGAAAGAGGGGTCCTTTCTTTGGATTGGCTGGCCAAGCACTGTTTCAGCTGTGGAATAGCCAAATGGGGGAGGCAGCTTGATGGATGAGGTCTCCAGGACTCTAAAAATATCCAAATCTTATTATGTGATATCATCTACTGTTAAATTCTGCTCCGTACTTCTAATTTTTTTATTTTTATGCTGTATTGAGGATTTGTTCTGTTCTGTGTATTGTATTGGATTGACCCCCTTCTTTTGACACCCACTGCACGCCCAACCTGCCTGGAAAGGGGTCTCTCTTTGAACTGCCTTCCCAAGGTTTCTTCCATTTTTCCCTACAAGGTTTTTTTGGGAGTTTTTCCTTGTCTTCTCAGAGAGTCAAGGCTGGGGGGCTGTCAAGAGGCAGGGCCTGTTAAAGCCCATTGCGGCACTTCCTGTGTGATTTTGGGCTATACAAAAATAAACTGTATTGTATGGTATTGTATTGTAAAAAGAACATAGCAGCACTAGATCAAGTTCAGAGAAAAACAACTAGGCTGATTCTGGGACTAAGAGGTGTGAGTTATGAAGAAAGGTTAAAAGTGTTGAACCTGTCCAGTTTAAGTGAAAAGAGATTAAGGGGTGTTTGAAAAAAAAAATAATAAAAGGAATTAGTACTGTGTTTGTTACCTCAATTTTGTTTATTTAATTTTTACACATCTAGTTTAAGTGATTTTTGTTAACACTAATTTGAATCCACTTATAAATAATAAAAATAAACTGAATGCCATAATTTTCATGATATGATATTTCATGATAAGAGCAGCCGAAAGAAGAAGAAGATACAAGATATCAGCTCATTGGAAGGTGCAAACGTCCAAGTAACATCCATTTTAATTTTGACCAGTAATATTTTAAAGCAACAAGCCATCTCATTACTGTTTTTTGAATTCCTTGTAATCTGTGTGTTTACAAAGAGGTGTGTTGTGAACCCAGCCACAGTGTATGCACAAAGCAGTGTATTTCTTCGTGCCGGTCCCAAGCCCGGATAAATGGGGAGGGTTACGTCAGGAAGAGCATCCGGTGTAAAATTGTGTCAAATCTGTATGCGGACAACAATTTTGGACAGTCCGCTGTGGCAACCCCTGGTGGGAACAGCCAAAAGAAGAAGAAGACAAAGAGGTGTGTTGTGAGTTTTATGTGACTCATGCTTTGAACATGCCTGATGCATGCCTTTCCAGTATCTGACTCTACGAGTGAACCTGTCCTCAATTAGGTTATCACCAAAATGGCATCTTTTGATATCCCATATCCCAGCCATATCTTGTTATATGTTGTATCAAAGAGCTGCAACAGCCAAAATAGAAGTTCAAAGTTTAGTACAGACTGAGTCGGTGGTTTGTGAATATGAGAGTAATCGGTGACCTTCCTGATTATTTGACATTTGATGGCAGAGTAGATTTTCTAGTACACTTAGTAGTAGCTTAGTAGTAGCAGTGCTGGTAGGAAAAAAACATCGCTGAAGTGCTAATGGCAGCATTTGTATTTACTATTGGGGCATCACTAAAATTTTCAATATTGACTTCAGAGTCTGGAATGCTTTGTGATTCTGTTCCTTTCCTTTCACTAATGAAACCTCAAGGGTTGTTTGTTGAGCCATCGTTCCGATCGGTCGCCATTTGTTCACCTTTCCATCCAACAGGATCTACCTACACAACTAGTAAATTCAGTAAGTCACATGCTGATAGCCTCCTAATCTAGCCACCAAGGGGGGCAACTTGATGCCAGTCCCAAGTCCGGATAAATACAGCTGGGTAGTGTCAGGAAGGACATCCATCTGTAAAACTTACCCAAAACCTTAATGATGGAATCAATCCAATCAACTATGGAAAATGCTAGGGCGTACCCCATAGACTCCTGTTAACGTCTTACTTTCAAAACCTTGTTAGGTAGATACATGTCATAAAACTGTTATTAATATATACATTTTCCAAATACTTTTGAAGAGTTAGCTCTTATAGCAATAAAGTAACATTGGTGATTTTTCTAGGAAGGTTTATAGTTAATTGATATTTTCATCAAGGGAGGCGTTTATTGAAATGTATGCAGTGTAGGCTAATTAATGCTTTTTAAAAATAAATAAATAATTTAATTATATGTATGTTTAAGCACAAGGACAGAGCTGTTGGGACCATCGTAATGCATGTTGGAGGAAATGACACACGATATCGACAGTCGAAGGTTCTTAAAGCAGGTTTCATAGTGCGCATTCAAGCCATAAAGGAGAGGACCCCCAGTGGCGAAAGTCTTCATTTTAAGTCCTTCTAGCTAGAAGATCTGATGAATACTACAGTTGTCTGCTGTCATTAAACAACTGAATGAGATGCTTCTGTAAGGGACAAAACATCTGGTTCACATATAACTGGGATCTCTTCTGGGTGAGACCACATTTCTCCAGATATCCGAACAGATTTGGAGCCTGAGTCCTCTCCGAAAGCATCTCAAAGGCAATCTGTCTTTCCTAACCACATAATTCTAATGCTCTCCATAATACGTTGCTAGGATCTGATAATTCTGTATCGAGCTCATCTTTAGATGTGCACTGTATTAACACTATAATAATGAACCATAGTGTAAGTTAAAAACCTGGACAAAGTGGCATAAATGCAAATAATTTAATTACTATTTCCCCTCTAGATGTGCGCTGTATTAGAACTCTAACTACATATTATAGATTAAGTAAAAAATCAGCACAAACTGCATTAACACAAAACACTTAATTACCATTTCAAGCTGTCGTAACACTCTAATTCTGCTCTGCTTTTTCAAGACCTTACTAAATATAGGAAAATCGACTTTCTTACATTAAGTGAAACATGGTTTAGCTCAGATGGTTCCACAGTTTTAGTTGAAACTGCACCTCTGAATTACAGCTTTACTCATGCAGTTCTCCAAGGCAGGAAAGGCAGCGGTTTAGCAAAAATTTACTCAAGCCGATTAAAGTGTAAAGATGTCAAGTTTGGTACATTCACATCTTTTGAGTATGTTGCCATTGTTATTCAAGGTGTGTCCCAGTTGCTCGTATTGTCCATTTATAGACCTCCTACATATAATGCGTCCTCCATTGAGGAATTCTCAGACTTAGTATCTATAATGATAACTAACTTTGACAGGTTCCCAATTGTTGGTGATCTTAACTTTCATGTCGACCAGTTTGACACAAAATCAAGAAATGTCATGAACCTCCTGCACTCGTTTAATCTCAGCCAGCACATCAACCAGCCCACACATAAGGGAGGACACACACTCGATTCAGTCATTGCTAATAGATTAAAAGTTGAAGTGAGGCAGGTTATGGATATCGGTGTATCAAACCACTTTTTCACATTGTTCAATATAGAAATGCTGATAGCTACAACTAATGAGAAGTTTATTGTTAAAAATTGTTACTTTGTTACATCTGCAGCTTCTAAGGTTGATCATAGTCTAGACAATCAGTCCATTTGTTGTGATTACCTCAACAACAATAACAATGGTAATAGCAAGGTGGAAAACTTTTATGCTAAGATAAGAGCTGCAGATGACATACTCGCCCCTGAGAAGACAGTTAAGAAATCCTCCAGCACTATTATACCCTGGAAAACGCAAAGAGTGTCTGATTAAAGAGAACATGTTGGAGAGCTGAGCGTAAATGAAGACAAACTCAATTGATAGTCCATTATGACATACTGAAGGCTAAAATAACTGAATATAAAAATGTAGTCTGCCTTGAGAGGCAGTCCTATTTATGCAAAATTCTAAATGATAATGCTGGCAATCAAAGAGTTTTATTCTTAACTATTGATTGTCTTCTAAACCCAGCTCACTCAATGGAATGCCCCCTTAAAAACTACTAGCGAAACTTGTGAGGCTTTCACTATAGTTTTTAAACACAAAATTAATGATATTAAAAATAATATGGTACATCCCCCCAAAGGTAATCAGGCTGAACCACAGTATTCAATTTTATTTCACCAGAACAGATCTACCCGGACTACGTAGAATAATTTCTTAATTGAAACCTTCCACCTGCGTCCTTGACACAATACCAAGAGGCTTTTTCAAAGAAGTTTCCGATGTTCTAATTGATAGTGTACATAGTGAACTCATCATTAGATACGGGGGTCTTTCCTGATTGTCTTAAGACTGCAGTTTTCAAACCACTGCTCAAGAAAAATAACCTTGGCTTCTCTGTTTCTGACAATTTTAGACCAATATCTAACCTGCCTTTTTTTAAGTAAAATTCTAAAAAAGGCAGTCATCATGCAACTAAATAATTACTTGAATAAACATTCGATTCTTGACAAGTTTCAGTCAGGTTTTAGAGCAAATCGCAGTACAGAAACTGCACAGGTTAAAGTAGTGAAAAGCTTACGGGTCATTGTAGACAGAGGCCGTATATCTATTCTGTTTCTCTTAGATTAGATTTCAGTGCAGAATTTGATACCATTGATCACAGTATTCTTATAAACTCCCTTAGTCAATGGGTAGGCCTCTCTGGCAACATCTTAAATTGGTTTAAGCCTTACTTAAGAGGCAGAAAATTATACCTCAGAGGCCCATGATATTTTATATGGTGTACCACAAGAATCTCTTCTGGGTCTGTTGCTCTTCTCAATCTATATGCTTCCATTAGGTCAGATTATCTCAAAGCACAAGGTGAGCTACTGCGGTGGGCTGGTGCCCTGCCCGGGATTTGTTCCTGCCTTGCGCCCTGTGTTGGCAGGGATTGGCTCCGGCAGACCCCCATGACCCTGTGTTAGGATATAGCAGGTTGGAAAATGACTGACTGACTGACAAGATGAGCTACCACTGCTATGCAAACAACATACAGCTTTATTTATTGATAGCACATGATGACCCTGACGCTGTTGGCTCTCTAATTCTGTGTCTTACTTGTATTTCCAAATGGATGAGCAGCAACTTTCTCAAACTAAATAAGGAGAAAACATGAATCTTTGTGAATGGCAAAAATGGACATAGTGAGGGTATTAGAAATAATCTTGATCCCTTAGGTTTAAAAGGCAAGTCAGAGGTAAAGAATTTAGGGGTAACTTTTGACACTGACCTAAATTTTAAATCACATATTAATCAGAGTACTAGGACTACATTTTTTCACTTAAAGAATATAGCTAAAGTTAGACCTCTTATGACTTTACAAGATGCTGAAAAATGAGTTCACACTTTTGTTTTCAATCAACTAGATTACTGTAACGCACTCCTTACAGGTCTACCTAAGAAAGACATCAGTCGGTTATAGTTAGTGCAGAATTCAGCAGCAAGAATCTTAGCTAGGAAAAGAAATTTCACCAGTTTTAGTGACATTACATTGGTTAACTGGGTCATTTAGAATTGACTTTAAAATACTATTAATGGTTTATAAAGCCTTAAATAATCTCCCCCTGTCCTGTAATTTGGAATGTTTCTCCCCTTACACCCCAACCCTGGAGTTTTAATTTTTTTCTCTAGCCTAACTGGAGTTTTTTTGTTTTTTTTTGTTTTTTTCTGTCCTCCTGGCCATCTGATCTTACCTTTTTCTTTGTTACATACTGTATAATATTATTGTCCAATCTTGTTTATTTATGTTTTATATTAACTTCCATTTATTTAATTTTGTAAAGCACTTTGAGCTACATTGTTTGTATGAAAATATGCTATATAAGTAGATGTTGCTGTTGTTGTTCGCTCTGCTTTGGTGATTTAAGAATTGAATTACAGGCTGGATTTCTTTGCACTTCTTTTGCTTTCTTTGATAGATCTTTTCTGCATTAAATGTTTAGACATTTTGAAGTACAGGGAATCCTCAGGTTACAACATTTCGACATATAATGTTTCGAGTTTACAACGCTCGCTACCATAAAAACGTAAAAAAATTGAGACGAGTGTTTCGGCTTACACCATTAGCGTCGTACATACAGAGTACGTGGGCGAACTAGTTTGGTTGTGTGCAGTGGAAAAATACGCAGTAATGCGGCATATGAGTGAGGGAGTTGGCAAACTAGTTTAGTTGTGCGCGGAGGAAGTGGTCTGTTTGTGTGGCTTTGTTTGGCAACTTTTTGGCCCTTATCATGGCTCCTAAATGAAAGTCAGAGTCTTCAGATGGTAGTGCTTCGAAGAAGAGGAAAGCCATGACGATGGAAATTAGACATTGTAAAGAGATCAGAAGGAATATAGGTAAGGAATTTTTTTACACAAATTTTTTGTCATTTTTTCTGTTATTACAGTACAGTGTACAGTACAGTATATTTATGTGCTTTTCTTTTTTCTGTGGCTTAGTTGTATTTTTATGTTCTAGATTATGATTTTGCAAATGTGTTAGGATAGGTAAATGACTTAGGCTAGGGTGTGTTTCGATGTAACCCAAACTTCGGGTTATATCACTGTTGTAAGAACGGAACTGTGTCGTAACCCGAGGACCCCCTGTATTTTATTGGATTATTTTTAAATCAATTTTTATGCTTTCCTCACCTCCAGTAATATTTTATTGAAGGATACACAAGAGTTGTTTTGAGTGTGGGCTTTCTCCTTTAGGGTCTTATGGGTTGAGTATAAGCCCACCTGGGGTATTAGACCTCAAAGGAAGTCTGCGGTTAGATTTTGGAGGCAAGGTCTCATTTGGACGTTTCATGTAGATAGGAAAGTTTGAGGCTCCATTTCAAATGTTTAGGCCTCATTTTCTAATTTGTACATTTTCTGGGCCAGAATATCATTTTTCCATGTGTTCAGTCCCAGTCGATTTGTGTGAACAAGCATGCTTGTGACACTCCATAACACTCTTATTGTCATTTTGTGCCATTGACCTAGTAATTTTATCATTTCATTAATGCATAAGCCAAGGTTTTAAATTCCTGGAAATTGTTCTAGGTCTAGACATGGGAATGTGCCAGGTCAGGTTTTCTGGATTATCGATGGTCGCTTTATTTCACACATGACCTTGGCCTGTTAACTTCTAGAAAATATCTGGGATAGCGTGTGAATGTAGAAGAGATTACTGACATTTTCTAGAGAGCTCCAAAGTACCCTTTGGTCAGGCGGAACATGCATCTACATACTGTGGAGTGACAACATCATCATGATGACATGGGCCCACATTTAGAGACCAGACTGGCCTAATTTATGCATTTTTTCCTTACAGAAAGGCTGCCACAATTGTCCCAAAAACAGATTCCATTCAGGGATGTGTTCATTTTGTGACACGAATGCAGTGCATGAGCATCAGAAACCTTTTTGTTGACTAAGACTTTTATTTATCACTGTGACCCAATTAAGGAATCACCTAAATTCAGTGTCAAACCTTATATAAAATTTAGAATGTATAAACTGTATATACAACCAAGGAATTCAAAACAAAAGAACGACCACTTCCAAAACTCTGAAACTTAAATTGATCAAATTTCCAACATTTTTATTTTGTAGCATTATATTTTACATGTACTAAAGTGAGTCAAAATGTGATATGAAGTTATTATTTCCAAAGCCATTATCATTTTTATGTAATACATAACCACAGACGCCAACACTGGCACCCAAGCTGAGAGCTGACTCACCCTACAAAAGCACTGATATCACACATTTTCTCAAATCCTCTGCATGATTATAACACTAAATCACCAGTCACCCAGCAGATTCGTCCGGCACACAGGTTCTATCACAGGAAGCAACAGCTCTCTAATTAATAGATTCGTTGTGAATGTCAAAAGCTTTGGCCTCTGATCTGCACAAAGAGTTACGTCCTCTCTACCTTATCTCAATAAGTACATTTTGTTTTGAGATAAATTAACTGCATGAGAGGTCAGCTTATAAACAAAGTGCCACTTTAATGCGATTTTTCAATCTGGGATAAATAAATTGCTGTAGATCAGTAGTTACTCTGAATAGTGAGGAAGGTCATGATTCATTTGCTTGATCTTCAAAGAAATAGTTTGATTTTTGTTTTGTTTTTGGCAAAACTAAAATCCTACAGTTCAATTCAAGTTATTTTTGATGAAGTGCACTGTCATTTATACTGAAAGTACAAAGTGACACACAATATTTCAAAGATATTTTAATTAAAACAGAACAGAAAATAAAGGCAGCAATCCAAAAAACACCATCTAATGTGCACATATCCAAATCCAAATGTGTTTAATTCAGTTCAGGGTATTTGGGAATAAGGCCTAGTTAGAAATACACACATGTACATTCACTAAGCAAATTATTATGAACACCTGTTTATCCATGCACTTATCTAATCAGCCAATCATGTGGCAGTAATGCAATGCATAGAATCATGCAGATACGACTCAGGAGCTTCACTTAAAGTTCACATCAAACAGCAGAATGAGGAAGAAATGCGATCTCAATGTATTTGACCATGGCATGATTGTTGATGCCAGATGAGCTGGTTTGAGTATTTCAGCAACTGCTGATCTTTCAGGATTTCCACACAAAACAGTCTCCAGAGTTTACTCAGAGTGGTGTGAAAAACAAAATGCATCCAGTGAGTGGCAGTTCTGTAGATGGAAAAGCCTTGTTGATTAGAGATTGTCAGAGCAGAATGGCCAAAAAGGTATGAGGTGACAGAAACTTCAGATAACCACTCTGTACAAGTGTGGTGAGCAGGAAAGCATCTCAGAGTGCACAACACATTAAACGTTGAGGTGGTTGGGCTACAACAGCAGAAGACCACGTTGGGTACCACTCCTGTTAGACAAGAACATAAACTTGAGACAGCAGTGGACACAGGCTTACAAAAACTGGACAGTTAATGACTGGAAACACATAGTCTGGTCTGATGAATCTCAATTTCACACAGATGGTAGGGTCAGACAGCATGAATGTATCCATACAAACTACCTTGTGTTGCCAGTCCAGGCTGGTGGTAATGTAATGCTGCGAAGAATGTCTTCTTGACACACTTTGGGCCCGTTAATATCAATAAATGATCACTTAAATGCCACAGCCTATTTAAGTATTGTTGCTAACCAAATGTATCTCTTCATTGTCATGATTTACTCATCTTCTAATGGCTACTCCCAGAACAATAATGTCCCTTTCCACAAAGCAAAATTCATCTCAGATTGGCTTCATGAACATGGTGATAAGTTAAGTGATTTTCAGTGGCCTTCACAGTCAGCAGATCTCAATCCAGTGGAACACCTTTGGGATGTGGTAGAGCAGGAGATTTACAGCATGAATGTACAGTTGTGCGATACTCTCATGTCAACATGGACTAGAATCTCAAAGGAATGTTCCCAGCATCTTGTGGAATTCATGTCATGAAGAATTGACGGGGCTTGTGAGAACTGTTATTAGTACAGTGTTTCTAATTATTTGTACAGTGAGTGTACACTTATTGTACATATTGTAAAGAAACGTTTTTAATCATTTTAGTTCTTAATGCACCTAAATGTCAATGACTAGCTGTAATAGAATAACACACTGGTTCTCAAACTCAGTCCTGTGAACTTGATGTGACAGCAAGTTTTTGTCCAACTAGTTTCACAATCAGTCATTTTACCTCAAATTGATCTCTGAATGTACAAAGTTAAGACAGGCCAACAAAGGAAAAAAGAAAACAAAACTTCACCCTGAAATACTGCTATTGACTCCTAGTCAGCTGGTCACCCACTCCCTCAGTCCCGTGGTGTCACCAGTTGTACATCGTGGAGTAAGCAAACGCTAAAACTCTGGCAAGTCGATGTATTCATATGCTCCTCAAAGCTCCCGGCATGGTTTGCTTCCAGTACTCTATCTACACCAGTCGATTCCTTCTTTCGTCTGCTACCTCCTGTTCTCTTATGGCCTAGCAGTTCAAATAAAATAACAAGACCAACATTTCCTTACAGAAGGCAGAGGTCAATGCTGCTGCCTTACAGCTCCTGGTGACTGGGTTCAAATTCTTGATTTCTTCCTGTTTATGTAAAATTTGCACATTTTGATATTTCCTGACCTTGGTTTGGTTCTTCCTCTGTTCACATACCTTAAAATTTCAGCCTTTGACCTTGCTTTGTATTTTTGACTGACAACTCTGACCAGATGGCCCTCAGATATCATTATCTAATATTGAAAGTATTATGGAACAACTCCGTTAATTTCTGCGTAGCACTCTCGACTGTGTACAGGCTCAGAAGACAGGCACATATCTACAACTACAGTTTATTAGCTGCCAAGTGCTAAACCACGCAACATCTACCTACATGAAATGCATTAAAGATTCAGTAAATCAGTGGGGCTTCAGTTTTTGAATGTAAACAAATGACAATATAAGGCTCTTAACATTATAAGTAAGACAAGCAAAGCTGACAACAGAGGGGAAAATAAGAACTCGAGTCAATAGCATCATTAGAGAGCAAACGCCTGGACGTCTAGACCACATACCTGTCCACCTTGTCCCGGACATTTTCTAAAATCATTAAGTACATAGCAAACTATGAAAGAGAAGATGAATCTTTTCGTGTTGGAGAACAAAGTTCCCAGTTTCTCAGATACTGTGTTCCATTGACAATGTAGAATATACAGTAAGCAATGTAGAAGTGGCACCAAATGGCACAGAAAGAGAAATACAGACACACCAAACCAAAGATAACCCACACCGTCCTCTTTTCTTTTCTTTCTCTTTCTCCTTCTCCTCCTCTCCAAGCAAGAGTTGTCCTTCTCCACTTTAGATTTTGACTTCCCTGGCCGAGGTGGAGGACTTCCAAGAAGCAATTCTGAGTCAGACAGATCCTCCACATGACATGGCAACCACCTCCTGTGGGCTGTCCTTTGGAACTATAACTCCCATGAAACCTTGCAGTTGTCCAAAAGGGAGCTCAAACAAGGGGTGTTCTGTACATTTATTATTTTTTAATTACACATTATTAGTTTTTTTTTTATTCTGTTCACTGGTTATTTAGCATTTATGTGTGTCTTACAATTCTTTCATATTTCTTATATTTTATGATTGGAGCCCCAGGAGGCGGAGCCACCCATTCATCAAATTAAGGAACCACCCCCATCCCTATTAAGGCAAGATGGGAACTGACGGTTCATTTGAAAGCACTTTGGAGGAGTTGTCAGTCTATTTAGTGAGTATTGCTGTTTTCATAGGATTTTCATTGGATTTTCTACTCTTTTTGCTTCTCTTTTAGCATTGTGATTTAGAACTTTGTATTGGGACATGCTTGTTTTCAGAGCATCTGTTTGGCAACTCTTTTTGCCTCTTTTTTTCTCTTTTAAGCATTTTGCCATATTTTCTCATTTCATAAATAACTCCTCCTTTTAAAAAGATTTCTGTGTCACCCATCTCTCTTCAGGCCAGTGTTTTACGGTAAATCTGTCTCTTTTAATTATATTTTGTGGGTTTGCTTATATTGTTTTAAACTTTTGAAGTGAAAGCTCATTTGGACCAGTGTAGACTGATGCTAGCCTGTCTTAAAATACTAACTCCAGCTGCCCTAGAGTGTTCCTTATCTGGACAGACTAGTTAGGATTTTGGCCTGCTTTGTATGCTTTGTATATTCTGAAGGCCTTGCACCACTTTGTCTATTATGTGTGCTGCAATAATAGCAGCCAGACCATCAATACTGTCTTTCACAACCCAATATACACCCATAAACGTTTCAGGGAGCTAAATCCTCTGTAACACTGAGCCCAAAACAAAAAGAAACCTTGGACGGAGGGCACACTCATACATACACAGCTATATGTTTATCTATATATACAAAATTCTTTTCGCGTTTGAAACGGAAATTATGTATGACCACAGAACATATTATAATGTACTTGCGCACTCGCACTTAAAACGGAAATTACGTATGACCACAACAGTCAGGTTACACAGAGAAAGTGAGACAGAAGCAGATCGAGAGAGAAGGCTCGTAGTCTCGCTGATCAATGTATACGACAATCACAATTGACGGCCTCACAAACACCAGAACAACGTGCTGAACAGAATTGAATTCGACGGATGCAGTATTCACAGGCTACCACGTCACACAGGCGTCAGGGTCTGTCTATGGAGGGATTCAATTATGACATAGAAAAAGATTATTGCCTACATCCAAAAGTTACAATAGGAGAAATGGACATCATGTGTGAGTACTGCCAAGCACAGAGGGTTAAATTTGAATCACATGGGATGTGTTGTTCAGACGGCATTAATGCTGTTGCCTCATGAGAGCCACAAATTTTTCCCTTCCACTCGGTGAGCGAAGCCACTGGGTAATCTGCTAGTATTTATATAAAATACACGGTATATATTATATAAACCTATATAACGTATATCAACATCATTTATGAGGATTTATTTCAAATTTAAGGTATTGCTAAAAGTGAAAATGAGTGACGTTTTGTAAAGATTGCAAAAGGAAAGCTTCAAGACAATAATTCTAACATCAAAGGAATGTCTTAATGTATCTGAGAATTAACAAAAGCAGAAAAAATACGTTATTTCTTGCCTCCTTTTCATAGAAACATTTTTTAAATCTGCAGACTGGCTTTAACAGGTAGTAAGAGTTAGATGTTACCTGCACACAGGAGCTTAGCCAGGAATTAATTCCAGGGGCCGTTGAGAAAGTACAGGAGTCATAATTCTGTCTACAGTATATGATCAATCAGTTGGAACTTTTACAAAATATATTTCAGGGAGTTCAAAACCAACATACCCTCAGAAGTGGTAAAGCTATGCCTGAGAGCGTTTGAAAGGTTTACCTTTGATGGGACAAAGGGAGGCTGATGGAGGTTCAAAACAACAGCACATAACAGATGGTCTTTGCCAGTATGCCTGTGTCTGATAATGCCTTATTAATTTAAATATTTCTTTAAAATAAAGAATAGGGCCCTAGGCTCGTAGCACATCATATCAGAGGTCCGAAGCTCAAAGCACAAATAAAACACTAGAAAAAGCAGAGAGTGGCGCATTCAAAATGCTGAAAGGCTGAGAGGGCCTCACTAAAGACATGAGTTCGAACACAACTATATTATGAACCCAGTTGCCCACCCCACAAGGGTCAGTGACCCTCTCCTAGGTGCCAATGGCTTTCCTTCACACACTACATGGGCTAAGGTGTAGTGTAGGCCTTCCTCATGGCACAGGGTGCTTGTTAAATTAGCCAGGGATACCAATGGCATGCAGACAATTTCATGTAGCTTGGGCATAAGGAGATGACTGCCAAAGCTAGTGCTGAATAAAAAACTTTCATTTTATTTCATACTGGTCAGTTACTTTTGTCAGATTTTCTACTTGTATATGTAAGAGGAAGACACTGTGAAATGTAACAAATCTCTAAAATGATAAGAAGACCTATCTGGAGGAAATGGATAACCTGGCATCATAGTGCCAGGCAAAGAGCCTTTAACTAAGCATCAACAAAATTATGGAAGCGTTTGTGGATTTCAGCAGGAAACTGTAGCAGTCCTTCATACCTGTCTATATCAACAGGGCTACGGGATGTGATATACATATTAAAGTGCAGATTAAAAAGGCAAGTCAAGGTCTGTATCATACAATCTGAGCCAAATAGTGAAATTTAGGTTTTCTTTGGAGATCCAAAAAACCTTCTACACAGGCTCTGTAGAAAGCATCTTAACACAGAACATCACATCCTTGTTTGGAAACTGCTCTTCCCAAGACTGCAAAGCTCTGCCAAGGGTGGTGAGAACGGCGGAGCGCACCATAAGATCTGCTCCCCTCTCTCTGATGGTTGTTTACAGTAGGAGATGTATGGCCAGAATAACCAAAATCATCAAGGACTTCTCCCATCCACGTAATGGACTATTCCACATGCAGAAATTGGGAAAGAGGTTCTGCAGTCTAATGGCCAAAACAGGGAGGCCCGGGAGGAGCTTCTGTCCTCAGGTAATAAGACTTCTCAATCAGGACAAGTCCAACGATGTCTTTACCTACATACTTGTTACATTAGCATTAATCTCATTTGTTCACAGTCTCCTAATATTTGTAAGTGTGTGTTTTATTGATATATATCAATTACTGTATATAATTAGTATATACATTGTATATATATATATATATATATATATACTCAGCAAAAAAAGAAACGTCCCCTGACTTTCAACTGTTTTTACTTTCAGTAGACTTAATGTGTAAATATTTGTATGAACACTAAAAGAGTCAACACCATAAGACAAACTAAAAATGCTTCACAATGTGTCCCTGAATGAAGGGAGGCTCAAAATCAAAAGTACCAGTCAGTATCTGGTGTGGCCACCAGCTGCTTGAAGTACTGCAGTGCATCTCCTCCTCATGGACTGGACCAGATTTGTCAGTTCTTGCTGTGAGATGTTACCCCACTCTTCCACCAAGGCACCTGCAAGTTCCTGGACATTTCTGGGGGGAATGGCCCTAGCCCTCACCCTGCGATCCAACAGGTCCCAGACGTGCTCAATGGGATTGAGATCTGGGCTCTTCGCTGGCCATGGCAGAACACTGACATTGCTGTCATGCAGAAACTCACGCACTTTTTGCCACTCCTGCCTGGTCCAGCGAAGGTGGGTTTGTGCCCATAGGCGGCGTTGTTGCTGGTGATGTCTGGTAAGGACCTGCCTTACAACAGGCCTGCAAGCCCTCAGTCCAGCCTCTCTCAGCCTATTGCGGACAGTCTGAGCACTGATGGAGGGATTGTGTGTTCCTGGTGTGACTCGGGCAGTTGTTGTGGCCATCCTGTACCTGTCACGCAGGTGATATTCGGATGTACCGATCCTGTGTAGGTGTTGTTACACGTGGTCTTCCACTGCGAGGATGATCAGCTGTCCTTCCTGTCTCCCTGTAGCGCTGTCTTAGGCGTCTCACAGTGTGGACATGGCAATTTATTGCCCTAGCCACATCAGCAGTCCTCATGCCTCCCTGCAGCATGCCTAATGCACGTTCACGCAGATGAGCAGGGACCCTGGGCATCTTTCTTTGGGTGTTTTTCACAGTCGGTAGACAAGTCTCTTTAGTGTCCTGCGTTTTTAGAACTGTGACCTTAAATGCTTACTTTCTGTAAGCTGTTAAGGTCTTAACGACCATTCCACAGGTGCATGTTAATTAATTGATTATGGTTAATTGAACATGCATGGAAAACATTGTTTAAACAATTTACAATGAAGATCTGTAAAGTTATTTGGATTTTTAAAACATTATTGTTGAAATACACAGTCCTGAAAAAGGGACGTTTCTTTTTTTGCTGAGTATATATATATATATATATATATATATATATATATATATATATATATATACAGTATATATATATATTTTGTGATGGGCGGCCAGGGCTCTTACCTGGCCGGGACAGTTACTTAAAGGAAGGACCAGGTGAGCACATATGCACAGGGCACTTCTTCCTCTGGACCACTAGATGGCAGCCACCCTGGGATGCAATGGTGCCTCAGATTCCCAGAGGGCTCCATAGGAGTTGGAGTGTGGCACAGCCCTGTTGGGTTCTGTGGGGGCCACCAGGTGGCGCTGCAGAGCCCTGCTTTGTCAGGCCTCTGTCACACTTGGGCGTGCTTCTGGACCTCGCTGACAAGCCACCTGAAGTACTCTCAGGTGCAGCATAAAAGGAGCTGTCTTCCTTCATTTGGAGAGCTGGAGTAAGGAGTAGGAGGACAAAGCTTGCTGAAGGAGTGGAGGTGGAAGGAGAGGGGAACAGAGGAAGAGAAAGAAGACAGGTGCTGTGTGTATTTGCTTGTTGGTGCTTTGCCATACTGTGTTGTGCAGGTGGAAAACTAAAGGAAAGCGTTTCCCACATCAAAATAAAGCAGTGTGGTTTGTTGGACTTGTGCCTAGTGTCTGTCTGTGTCGCACCCCCTAGTGGCCACAATATGTATATACAGTATATAATTCATGAATGTCTTTGCCTTGTACAATGGCTGTATGAATATTATGTCACTTACTATATAATAACACACTACTGTGTGTGTGTGTGTGTGTGTGTTTCTGGTCCCTCTAAGCAATCTTATTGGTCAGTTTGGCTGTGGTGGCTCATTGGTAGAGATGCTGACACAATACATTTAGAGAGAAGTGCAAAGTTCATTTCCTGATTGTGACCTGAGTCAAGGTAAAAAATATGAAAGATAGTTTTCACAGTGGGTAATAGGGGCCTGTCTATCATTCGTGGTAGTCAAAACGTAGACAGGAGGCAAGCAAGGCACCTCGAAATGACAAGAGTCTAAGAAGCAGGCTTTATGGGAACACGATTTAAGAGTGGAAGCTTCAGTCAAGAGAGGTCGAAGCACATGAGCATCCCAAAGAGAGATGCCTTCAAAGAATGTAAGTACTCGCAAGAATATGAATGATGTTTTCACAGCAGGCAGTGGGGGTCCGTGAACCTTTGATGGTATAGTCAAATTGCAGACAGGAGGCGAGCAATGCATCTCATAATGGCAGAGTCTGAGAAGCAGGCAATCGAAAGAGGAACGCAATTGAGAGAGGAAGCGCTAACCAAGAGAGACCAAAAGAACACCAAAGAAAGGCATAAGAGGAATGCTGAGAGTCACCTCAAGATGGATAGCATTTGATAAGAATATAAATGATATTTTCATATCAGGTAGTGAGGGTCCATCTATCATTAGTGGTAGTGAAAATACTAGGCAAGGCACCTTGAAATGACAGAGTCTGACAAGCCGGATTTACAGGAATGCAGTGGAGAGTGGAAGCACTGAGCAATACAGACTGAGACTCTATAGCGAAGAAAGGCATACAAACTTAAAAATAAAGATGCCAGCATGGTTCTTTAAAGCAATGCAAAAGGAGAACTATTTCTTGTTCATTTAAGAACCATCCATTTCAGAAAGAACCTGTATTTGTTTACATTTATAACAGAGTCCATAAAGAGATAATAAGAAATCTGTGAAATACCAATGAGTTACTGATTTTAAAAGGACTCTTGCTGCATATAATAACACATCTGCTGGATCCTGCTAGGTAGGCCTAACACAAGTCTTCAAAGAATCAGGTTAGGAACCTTTTCAAAACCTCAAACACCAGTTTGTTATGAAGATATGAAATTATTATTTGTCAAGCAAAAGTTTTATGGGGAACCACAGAACTCAATAAAGTGCCATTACAGAAGTAATATTTTTGGGGGTGTTGGAGGAACGCTGTGGGTACACATAGGGCCAGAGATATCAAATATTAAATATTTTTAAGTTGTTCTATTACATGATTGGTAATTTAGCTAGTAATAAAATAAATGACATTATGTCATTTTGTCATTGTGTTAGGCCTTGATAATTTAGTTTATATCTAAATTTAAAAAAAAATTAAGTTAGTATTTAGTCTTACATGCTTTTGTATTTTTCTATATTTAATTTATTTATTGTATTTTGCATAATTTGGTTCGCGAACTAGACTGACACTTCACCGCATGTTGAACGTGTATAACTGTGTATATGACAAATAAAAAATCCTAAGTCTTAAAATGTTAATGTCTGCGACGTATATTTCCGGAATAAGCTGCCCCATAAATGATTTAAGCTTGATTCTCTTTCTCTTTTCTTAACTACTCTATAGAACTCCATCCTTTCTTGGGTATTCACATCAGAAGGGTACGCTGCCCAAATATTACGTGTACGCCATTCACTTTGTTGCCTTACTTGTGCCGTATGTCCAGTCTGTTCACACTCAGACTCGGTTAGCAGCTGTCCAGATCCACGGGAGCTACGCTTGTTGTTCAATTTAGGACTGACGACAGTGAAAGATTTGGCAGGACAACAGAAGGATGCGCGGGGTATGCTTTGGAGCGCCGTCAAAATGACACCTCGTCTGCTCCGGAGGCTGTGCGCGGTTGTCGTCTCTTGGCTGTTATTCCCTCGTGATCCATGTAGTGTGCAGCTGTCGCTGTGCGAAAAGAAACTGTCGCGAGGGGGCCGATTAGGATCAACATTATGTGAGCCAAATATCCGGTTAGGCTGACGCCGCAGCTTCACATTCAAATTCCCATGAATCACGTTTGCACGAAATCTGCCCAAAATATGAGGGGAGAGAGAAGAGAGACTGCGGCTTTTCATTGACAGAACACTTAGGCGGCCCTGATGCATCCGGAGGCTGAGTGACAGAGCCATGAAGCACAAACACAGCTGCCAGCGCTGAACGCGCATCCCGTGCCATTTTGGCAGGTGGGGACAGCAGAGCCGCAGGTGCCATTCGGGATGCGCAGTCGCCTTCTTGGGGCAGAGCAGAGGATTATCTCTGATGGGATGCTTGTGCCCCTAAGTCACTCAGTCTGCCTGCATAAACAATTCAGTAAGGTACTGCGTATCAAATCGTCCAGGTCTGGGCTTGCACGATGTCCAGGACGAATGCCAAAGTGATGTTCATAGACACCAGCTGGCTGCCGCACTACATCCCTAAAAATGTCTAAATAAAAGTGAAGGAATAATACTGCATTCTTCATAAGCTGCTCTGAGATGGTATTTGCCTTAATATTTTAACAACTCAGGCGTGCAACATACAAGGGACTGGATTTACCATTTTAATGCTGATTGCTGGTGAACGGCTCTTAAAAGGACCACTGGCATCTTCTGCACTGTATCTGCTCACCTCTCAGGTCTTCAGTGACACCACGTCCCTTCCTGCATGCCACCCAGCTTCACCTCACCTGGGGTCAGAAGCAACCTACATGCCATACTATTCCCCTGACTCTCTGTGAGCCCACCCAAATACAGGTCTGATCCAAGACTTACCTATGGCAAAACCTCTGGGCCAATGGGCTTTAGCAGCTAGGAGAAGTGTCCAATTGAAGTGCTCTTCTAAGTGCTGCGTCAGTGCCCTATGCCCACCTTACCAGCTGCTCACAGATTGCTTTATGGCCAGCTTCTCCCGGTGTTCCTTCCTCCTCAGAGATTCCACTGACACCTGAGAAGCATGACCCTCTGAGGGATGGACCCTGGGCTCATTATACTGTCTCCTCCTCTGAAAAACCTTGACCTGGAGATTTAATATCAACTCCATCTGCCGGTACATTATGGGGTGTAAGGCACCTGGTTAGTCCTGTCTGAAGCATCGTGCATGCCTTCTTGATTGAGGGGTCCTGGTGCCAAACCAGTCCTCTGTCTCATGATCGTTAGATTGTTTTTCTCTCAACTGATGCCACCAAAAGTAATGATCCATGGGTGCAAGAGATGGTGGAATGGAATTAACCTGTTAACAGCAATTGCTGGTGAGTAGCCCCATAAAGGACTGTTGGCATCTTCAGCACTGTTTCGTTTCCCACTCGGGGCTTCAGCTGTGCCAGCTGCTTGTCCTTTGGTCCCTTGATGCACACCACCCAGGTCCTACTAAGTGCTGTGTCCTCGCTCCACACAATTACCCCTTATCTTCCGCTTACAGGCCAGTTCTCCAAGACAGTCCACCACCACCAGATAACCATGTCCCTCTGAGGTCCACACCCAGAGCTCATTTCAATATGTTTTGGAACAGATAGTTGCGGCTAGTAGATCCAGTGATGTGGGTTCATATCCATGCCCAGTCAATGTGTATGGAATCTTCCCATTCGTTATGGGATCCCAGGTTCATTCTACCCTTTGGGTTTGGTTAAATGGCATGTCTCCATGCGACATTCATGAGTAAGTGAGTCCCGTCTTTCATCAGAGCTGACTTGTGTGGGACAACTCACCATACGCCTACAATTGAAGATGTGGGTTCAAAAAGTCCACAAGTGGATAGCTGATTTGGCCACTTGGTGACACTGAGCAGTAAATTTAAAAATAGATGAGTTATCCCACGGTGAAGTGTGATAGTCAGTCCACTGGCTTATGCATTATAGGTCCCACATGTATGAAAAAAGATGTTTTTGATTAATTTTCATAATTTAGAAGAAATGGGGATCTTCAAAGGCCTAAGAAACTTCAAGAAAGAGTATTTCAATAAAGTATTAAACAATCTGCATGAAAAGGCCAGAGGAGGCACATCTTTAGAAGGAGAGTCAGTCCCAGGGGAAGTGAACAGAATGGAGGAGTCAAACTTCAAACTCTTTCATGTTCATAGTGGCACAGATGAAATATTTTACATAATTCACGATTATCAAAGCTGGCCCAGTGTCAGTGAATATAACTGAGCGAGTGCCTGTGCCCTGTCATACACTGGCATCCCATAGGAGATGTTTGTTCCTGCCTTGCATCAGATGTTACCAGAACAGAATCCTGCAACCCATGTCTGAGGGTCCACAAAACAGATTGATGGGTGGGCTTTGTCTGATAATTGAGAGGTGGCAAAATCTTCAGGCTGACAAAATATGTGTGGTATATCAGACAGATACAAAGGTAAATCAAGAAGTAAAGGCAATTTGACAGCTGTCACCTTATGGGTATTTCAAATACGCACAACACAGCACTCTGCCATTAGTCTAGTTGAAGCCAAGGTCTTATGAACATGGACGTTCTGCTACGGGATTGCACCATTGTTGAACAACACTCCATAGTTTGATTTCTTTGGGAAGAGGGAGGGGAGTGGAACCTACTGAAATTCACTAAAAGATGAGTAAGCTGTATGGTACCCATCTTGCTCATACTTTACGTTACCCCAAATCATCGTGCACTATGGCATTTGCAGATCCATATTTGACATCCAAATGTGTGGCAACAGCAGACAGCGTAATCCATTGGTCTTCTCTGATGAAGGCATTTGCCATGTCGATGTGCGCTTATGTGTGCAGTGCTGATGGTCAACCAGATGAAGCTTCATAGGTTACACTTGTTCTTCCTGCTTTAAACCTTACTACCCATCCATAAACGTTTTGTTGAGTCGTGCTGTTTTCACTTCTGTACTGAACCAACATCGTTCTGTTATTTTCAGCAAGTTTCACTCCATCTGCCTAAGGGAATCTCACTAGGGCGCATTGTTCAACAATGGTGCAATCCCACAGTGGAGCAACCATGTACAATTGAGCTTGGCTTCAACTAGACTGAACTACCCATAAGGCATCACAAACATGTTGTATTGTGTCAGGTTCTATACATTGCAATTAGCACATCATTTTCAATTTGAATTACTTTTTGATTTGCCATCGCATATATACAGAGTCAGTGTGTGGGCTGAGGTGGTGATGTAATCAGTAAGGGTGGCATTTTCATGTAATGTTTTCTTTTTTTTAACATTACATTACAAAGTAATAATACTAAACGTTAATTGTTAACCTTAAGAATTACATATATGTTCAGTGCCTTATTTATATACTACTTTAAAAACTGTTAGAAGTATTTTTATTTTCAAATTTCTCATAACACAGTTCATAGAGTCTCACCACACTTTGGGAATCCAAGAATCATAAGAGCTGTGGCCTGTAGGGGGTGCTCCAGCTCCCCAAACCCAACACAGACAGTCACAGAAACAAGTCCAGCATAACAAAGGCTTTTATTTGGGAAACTCTTCCCTGAAGCGATTCTCATACCATGACTTTCAGTTACAGAAAGCACAAGCAGGCCCACAGTGATGTCTCTGCCTCCAGTCCTCTTTCCTCCCAACTCTGGCTCCCAAAGTTGAAGCACTAGGCTCCTTTTATGTAACACACTGGAGTACTTCCGGTGTCCCATAAGCGTGGTACAGAAGCCCTTCCAAGTGAGGTGGGAGCCGGATGAAATAGTCCCTGTAATCCCCACTGGCGGCACCCATGAAATCCAAAAGGGCTGAGCCAGTAAACTCCAATTCCCAGTGTGCCCTGTGGGAATCTGCAGGGGGGTTGCCACCTAGCAATCTGGGGCAGATAATGCCCTGAGCATGCTCTCTCCCCTGGTCCTTCCTTTATGAAGATTTCCTAGCTAGGTAAGTGTCCCGACCATCCACCACACAGTGCATGACCATTGCTGAACCAAGTTGTCAGTGCAAGGTCTTGACATTTGCTTCTCTGATTTTTACAAATCATTTTGTAAAAGTCTGGTTTAGAAGTGGTCTCCTAGCAGTGTGAGCTAACTGGAGAGCTCCTTTAGTCAGCCGCACAGAGCCTGACTCTGGCACTTTATTGTTCTTTACTATGTTGTGCGGTTCCTCGTAGATCCATTGCTTGACCAAGCACCATTTCATTCTGAGAAAGGATGTTTGTATATAAGGTTGGTTTTTTGTGCTTTGAAAAACTTCCTAAAATGTAAAAAAATCTTTAACGTAGGGTGGGCTGCAGGACACCAACAGATTAAGAAAAACTGGACTTATACTGTGTTATTTTATGTACTGTATGTAATGAGAGTCATTTAAAAATCAACTTCTATTTTTGGTTGTTTACTGTATGAACCTTGTTACAGAACTAAATAGGTAAATGTTCTTTCTGGAAGCTTCATGTGGATGGGTCTTTTGGGAACCAAAGATGGTTCCTGTATGACATTGCTCTGAAGAGACACTCTGTCACCAATTATTTTTAAGAGTGCACCTTCTGTGAACAGCGTCACCACTACAATGACTAGAGCTGCTGCTTAGCTGCTGATTAACTGTACATACGGCATCTCTGTTGTTGGTCATTAGCACTAAAACATAAGTAACATGATAGTTCTAATTTGTTACTAACCCTCACCTATTCTGTTTTTCTTCTTGGTACTCAAATGTGGCACTTGGTGCCACGGCCCACCTGCCAAGTTGTTTTGCCTGCCTAAGGTAAAGTCATCTCTGATGGAGGATAACAGGAATCGTTGGGTAGAGGGGTCCATTCATCGGATTGGCTGGCCCAGCACTGTGTCAGCTGTGGAATGGCCAATAGGGGAAGGCAGCTTGATGGCTAAGGCCTCCAGGACTCTAAACAAATCCAAATCCTATTATGTGATATCATCTACTGTTAAATTCTGCTCTGTACTTGTAATATTTTTATTTTACTATTATACTATATTGAGGATTACTTGTGTTTTGTTCTGTGTACTGTATTGTATTGACCCCCTTCTTTTTGATACCCACTGCACGGCCAACCTGCCTGGAAAGGGGTCTCTCTTTGAACTGCCTTTCCCAAGGTTTCTTCCATTTTTTCTTTACAAGGTTTTTCTTTGGGAGCTTTTCCTTGTCTTCTCAGAGAGTCAAGGCTGGGGGGCTGTCAAAAGACAGTGTCTGGTAAAGCCCATTGCTGCACTTCTTGTGTGATTTCGGGCTATACAAAAATAAATTGTATTGTATTGTATTGTACAATGAAGTCCTCTAAAGAACATGGAGGACACTACGCAATCAAGAACACCACAGGCAGGATTTATTGTGTGTAGCTGAAATGGTCTGCGGTGCTGTTAAAATGACAGAAAGGAAAACTTTATCACCGTCTGTGGTGCACTGACATTTTAAGTATTGGAGGCCTTCTCTGCAGTTTCCTAACCTTCCACGTCTCTCTTTTTATGATTTAATAACATCCAACTATTTCTATCATTTGCCGTCTCTGTGTCAAGTTTGAATGTTCTCCCCATGAGTGTGCAGGACTTTCTCTGAGGTGTCAGGTTGACTGGAGACTCGGTGGGTTCAGAAAATGAATGACTTTGCTGTGTTTACCTGCTGCCCGTCTTTAATTTTAATTGTGGATGGATAATAAAAACCAACACCAAAGTCCTCGGCATCTTCCTTCTGTTTCATTATGAAAATGACTGATCTTCCAGGAGTTACTTGTCCTAGATTGAGAGTTTTCTGGAGTCTAACAGTGCTTTGCTTTTTTTCAATTACACTTTTCATTTCTCCGTCTTTTTTGATCATGCTGCTTTTGATGACACACTTTGAAAAAGCACATCATGCAAGCTCTTTCACTTTCTTCTTTTTGAATTAAAAAGATGTTAAAATAGTAATACATCCTGGTGAAGTTCTTGAACACATTACTGATGCTCGTAAAAATTCAGAGTCTAAATAGACAAATCCTTATTTGTACCATAGTAGCAGGACCAAAAAGACTACAGGCCGAGTTTTGCTGAATTTCACATTATGTTATGTCTTGAAAAGAAGTTTATTTACAGCGTCATTCTTTCACTCTTGCATTTCCCCACAGCTTTCCAGAACATTTAGCATACAAACTGTCAAAAAATGTGCTCAGGCAGTCTTGTCTAAGCCAACAAAATAAGGCAAAACCCTGCCAAATCTGCACTACAGCTTAGCTCATTCTGAATTTGTGGATGGCTACAGCGTCTGGTGCCTGATGGACGACCTGAATATGCACTAGGACAGCCGTAGAGGTCTGCTATGTATTAAAACCACTTCCACTCAGGAAATAACTTCACTCTCCAGTGGTAGAGAGACAGAGCCCGTCCCAGCAGCAGGAGACAGGAGACCATCCAGGATGGAGCACCAAAGCAGAATCCAAACTGTGCTACAGGACCACCACTGGACCCGCTGGAGACGAACAGAGGAAAAAAGGATGATGGGACAATCAGAAGAACATCATTATTGTGAATATCTTTTATTATTAACTTGAAACATTTGGTGAGTTCATTACTTAAGTCATAATAGTTTGTTGGAGTCCTGAATCCACTCCTGACATTAGCTGTTGGTCTACACTTCATTTTGAAATAGCTGGATCATTTTTTACATTTTCTCCCAGGGCCATTTTTTATATTTCGATCGGCAACATTTTAAGTCAGGGTTGCCTTGACGCTAGTGTAGGAAACAACCCATGAGGACGGGTTCAGCGGTATAAAAGTTCACTCTCATTATCGAAGTTTGATGGATCATCCCTGTGAGAATTTGCGTTTGTGTTTTCCCAGCATTAGGACTTTTCTTCTGCTTCTCTTTGACTTGGAATCAGGATTTAGTTTTAGCTCGACAAAAGATCTGTCTGCTTTTCTGGTTTTGATCTTGCCGTGTTTTCTCTCTTATGTCTGATCTCCTGGCCAGACGCACTGTAATACATCAACTATATTAATGGGCCCTGCCTCAGCCTTATAACCTATTGGCCATTTAACAATACCATTATGAACAGAACATTCTCAATGTGAATTTTATAACATTTCAACTCAAATGCAAAACGTTACCAGCATGTATTTTTTTACATTTAAAGCCAAATATAAAACAGCTCGCATTTCATGATACTGCAAGTCAAATGCAACAAAAATTCTTTTAACATCATGGGAAACAAATCTAGTAATTTACAGGTCCTATCATGCTACCGTAATTCCACAAAATCGTCCTCTGCGCTTTCACAGTTGCATTAATGACATTCCCTAAATCCACTTGATGCGCAAGCTCCCATGCTATGGACAGGATTGCAAGAGCGTTCAGTCTTCCCTGATATATCATTTCCTGTAAGTAATTCCCATAGATTTCAGATAACTTATCTTTAAAAGTATTGCTTGGTCAGCCACTGTGGAATAAATTAAATCTGGCTGAGGTTGGGAGGTCACTTTTGTCCTGTGGCTGGCAGTGGGTGTGCTGGTTCAAGTCATTATGTGTTTATGCCTTCTGTAGCCCCACACAGTTGTCGGCACTGCTTTTGCTGATAGTATCACTGTTGGAGCAGTTACAAAATCAATTTATTTTGTACAGACCACCCTGGGCCCACCACTAGCCCAGGGTTCAGGACAAGTGTTCCACTCCCAGTGTCTTCGCCCCTGCTCATGCTCCTCATTTCAAATCTTTTTTGCTATTCTTTAGCAGAACAATCATGACCAATGGTACCTATCCTCTCCACAATGCATTATTTTATACAGAGGTCTGCTGGCAAGATAACACCAGCTCAGGGAATGCCATGTTAAACTGATCTGGAAGGATAGCTGTATTACAGGAATGACCAAAAAAAGTGGAATATGGATGATGGTAAATTTAGAGGCTATCATCTTCTCCATGGCACTTAGTCCTGCCACTGGCTTATTCCACTATCGTGTGCTCAGAGGTAGAGGGTTATTTCTGTGGGACAGATATAGATGTCTGAGAGTTAACGTTTAGAGTTCAAACTAAACCCTTAACTTCCATCTTAAAACTGTACTACTCCAGGGTATGTACTTTTTGTTCAGCCAGGAACTATTGTGAGTGGGGCCTGGGCGATGAATTGTGCTGACTGGTTGACCACAAGCACTGGTGCCATCTTACAAAGATGTTAGTAGTTTGGACTTTGGAGAGCACCACACTTCACACCACATCCTGGCACCATACACCACATCAAAGCAATAAGCTATGAGGGGTCATCTGTGAACTTATGAATGCCTGTTACTTCACCCCACATCTCTCTTCTTTGCTTTTCCCATATTTTGCTTAAAGGTTACACTTCCTGTTGAGCGGTGGGAATGCAACACACGAAAGTGGCCAGGGACCACAAGCACTTCAGGGTTTACATCATACAAGAAGTGATTGGTTCCTGAAAACAAAGCTACCTGTGGTGGGAAAACAACCATTGTAAAAAGGATTTAGGTGTCTACCAAAAAGATTAAACTAACAGCTAATAACAATCAAGACTTCAAAGTTTTAAATGACAAAGCAGAGGATCAAAAAGCCACAAACACACTAATAAAGAAGTTGCAAGGACATGTTGTATTTAATTGAATAATTTGGGTTAAAATGTGACAACCCTAAATACCATCACGTCAATGACACCAACAGTTGCTCAGTCCCAGTGGATCATGGGAAGGAATACCATAGTAATGGCTGCACTAAAATACCAAAGCAAAATGTTATTGCATAACAACAAGAATAATTTTTCATTTTTAAACATTAACAAAAGGAAGAAATAATAAATTTATTGAAATAACAAAGAAAAACTGAAAAAGAACATTAACATCAGCTAGAAAGGTGATAGAAAATGAGAAAAAAAAATTAAATACGAATGCTAATTGCAACACTAAGACTCTGACATCCCACCCCAATAGTGTCTGGTTCACCTGGTAAGCATTACTGAATATGGGAAGAGTCTGACATCCGACCCCGCCCACATGAGTCTATCTGCAGCCTGCAATTAGATGACATACAGTAGATCACATAACGGCCACAGCATTTCAAGACATACACAACATCAGTCACAAAATGACCCTCCGATAACCCTCATCTTAACTATAGTGTAACCAAGTATTCGATGGCCGTTTCATGACTGGCGTTGTGGGCGTTGTGTGATGTCGAGGCATTATGTGACTGACCTCACAGGTATTGCTGGATGTATTTACACTCGGTTGGTAAGGGGCGGTTACTCACTTGTGCTACTGGGACTCCTTTTCCACCATCAGACTGTCTAAAGCCCCAACCAAGCTGCAGATATAATGCGATGTCTGCAGTCACACAGAGTGCACAACCCCTTTTGAGGTGGACGCCTGTCCTTTGGTGAGCACATTTATACTGAAACACACCAAGCCAGTTCACAAGCCCCAATTAACCAAACATGCCCATTTATGTAAATCTGTCTTAATCAAAGAATACCGTATATGTACTCATGGATAAGTTCTCCCACGAATAAGTCGGGACTTGATTTTATAGTATAATTTCTGGTATTTTATAATGTCGGTCGTATAAGTCGAGTGCGAAAAACTCACGCTATTGGTCCAAGAGATTATAATATGCTAACACCCACCTGAGAGAATAACCACTGAGCTCACTGCCTTTTTTTTCGAAGTGTTGTTCTTACGTGACCACATAATAATACCCAAACTATTCTGAAGCAACGTTAGCTCTGATTTGTGTTTTTTGTATCTCACACCCTCATACAGTACACCTTTATTGTAAGAGCATCCCTTATCTACAATGGAGCGTTCGATCAAAAGAAAATATGAAGCTGGTTTTAAATTAAATGTCATTAAAGTAGCAAAATAAATTGGTAACTGTGCTGCTGCAACAAAATTCGATGCCTCTGCGAAACTGATGTGAGATTGGAGGAGGCAAGAAAATGCAAAAAAAAAAAAAAAAAGTGTTGCATTTTTGAAGGGGCGTATATGTCAGGGTCTGATTTCATGATCGATTTTTCGGGTTTCAAGACCCGACTTATACGTGAGTATATACGGTAATTATCTGTAAGTAGCACAGATATCTGGGTATTTGTGTGTGTGCCCTTGCTGTTGCCATGTCCCTGTCATTCCAAAAGATGGCACATTACAAACATTTGTAGTAATAAAATGCATTGCACTTGTCACTCCAATAGGCGGCGCATCTCAAACATTAGCACTGCTCTTACAACAAATGGCTGAGAGAAACCTGTGCATTGAATGGCGCACTTCAAACCTTAAAGCGGGGTTCTAACTTGATTACTCAGATTTCGACCCGTCTTAGACAGGCAGCACAGATATTTGTTTGAATATTGTATTTACGTGCGCTTTCCAAACAGCTACAAAGGAACACAATTTGACAAGATACATTATAGGATCGCTGAGATCCAAGGTACATCTTAATGAAGAACCGAAAAATGTCCTGCCATCATCTGAGAATCAAAGACAAATCATTGGATGAACGTTCATAGGTGTCGATCGGAGGAAAGCGCAACAGAGGCGGCAACAACAACAACATTTATTTATACGGTATAGCACATTTTCATACAAAAAAGTAAAGTGCTTTACATAATGAAGAATAGAAAAATAAAAGACACAGTAAGAAAATAAAATAAGTCAACATTAATTAACATAGAATAAGAGTGAGGTCCGATGGCCAGGGAGGACAGAAAAAAACAAAAAATAAAAAAAAAAACTCCAGACGGCTGGAGAAAAAAATAAAATCTGCAGGGGTTCCAGACCATGACTTCTGTTGCTTTAAAATAATTAACTAAGGGAGCTACGCGTGTGAAATGCACAAGTTAAAATGAAATGTTGTGCGAGCCTCATCCATACACATTATCCCGATGAAACCTATCTAGAAAGGAAGAGGAAAGACTGCCGAGAATACAACGAACAGAGTATAGAGAAAATAATGGCTAACACGGTACAACAACCTAGTACTACAGAAGAACAGAGTAGAAATAGAGAGAGAAGCCGATGCGCTCTACGGTGACAGAGAGACCGGTCTGTTCTAACCGGAACTTGATGACAAAAGAGTCAAATGTAAAAGACAACTCACAAATACTATACCACTTATCTTAACTGCCTTCTTAACTAACTGCGAGAGCCGTGGGGTCGCAAAGCCAAGTCAACAGCACTAGGGTATGGTCCTATCCATAGCGGCCCTAGAACATCAACTGGTAGGTTACAAGATAGCAGACAAGAGAGACACCAGGGAACGGAATACTGAAGGCTTTGTTGTGTGTATATATGGTCGCATCAGGAGAAAAGATTTAGTCAGTGCGTATCAAGATACGGAATCTTCTTTTAATATAGTAATCGCGGAGAAACAGAATCAAAAAAGTAAAGCAGAAGCGTGCTAGCGTCCCTGACGGCAATTTTTATTTATTCATTTTAACTGGACCACGCAGTCCTTCTCACAGCTCCAGCAGACTGTGTGTATTCTGCACGTTCTGCCAGTGTGGTTGTGCCCGATTGTCACTGGCCCAGTGGGGGTGAGTGAGAGCGAGGCGCTGCATCCCGAACTACTCCAGTCCTGCGGCTGCGTCGGGCGCTGCGGTGTGTCTGTATGTGTGCCAGTCTCCGCATCCCGGCTGTATTGCACACTTTCAGTATATGGATGAACCGTTTTTTAAATTTGAAAATTGTGTTTGGGAATATAGCATTATTATTTCTAAAATCAAACGCTACATTCTCTCTTTCTGTGGTGTTATACTGAAGCGCACTGAAATAAACTGATGATTTCCGCAGGAAAACTAAAATGATTCACGAACGGTTAATCGGCTTTACCCTCGATGGTAAAACCTTTTGTAATTTAATTTTTGCGGCCCTGAATTTAATTAAAATGGACTGAAAATGTTAATGGTATGTTATGTTACTTCCTAAGAAGCAAGCTGAATCTACCCGAAATGCCAGTAAGCTCTTGTCTTAATTGTGTCGCTTTTTATTTTAGTAGTCTTATTAAATTGCATTCTTTTAAAAAATATTTTAGAAAGGGAATCTACTAAAAGCCTTTTCTGGATTTTTAATACTCTTGTCATACTTTAACGATTCTTTATTTATAAGGTATGTTTTAAGTGAATTTTTGTTTTCATGTTATGTTATGTAACTTCACAGCTTACACTCTGTGACAAAAAAAAAAAAAAAAACTACAGCTCAAAGCAGCAGGCCTCTTTTCATAAAAGTCTGAGTACAGAGCATGGACACCTTAAGCAAGAGATGACTTCAAGACCTGAGCGGATCTGCCATTTATTGGTCCAGGAAGACGTTCCACGGGGGTTCATAAGAACAGAGGTGACTGGAGATGCAAGGTGGCTCAGCATTGTCTCTTGACGTCATGTAGATGCCCAATGATGTGCTGCGACGCCACCACTCAGGCAGTGCTTTTGCACCTGTCATCCCAGAAGGTGCCGCTCAGCTGGTACTAAGTGTGTAAGTTTGGAAAAGGATGCCTGGATATCAGAATTTTCTTGATCAAATCTCTCCTAATAAGTTTCACTGCACCAAATTGTCTCTATGCCCGGTCACTATTCAGGGAGTGGATGCAGAGGTGGTGCACTCTTACAAGTACTTGGGGGTCCACATCAATGACAGGTTGGACTGGTCTCATAACACAAAGAACCTGTATAAGAAAGGGCAGAGCAGGCTCCAATTAACTGTTCGTGTCATCTTTCACATGTTCTACATATCTGTGAAGGCCAGGGCAATTTCCTATTCTGTGGTGTGCTGGGCTGGTAACATCACTTCAAGAGAGGCCAACCAAATCAACAAGCTGTATAAAAGGACAGGTCCAGTTATGGGACACACTCTTGACCCCCTGGAGGTAGGAGCAAAGAAGAGGATGAAAACAAAACAGAGTGCCATTTTGAACAATGCTGCTCATCCTCTCTGTGGCACACTAACACTGAGGACTTTCAGGCAATGAAATATTCAGCAGAACACTGCAGGGGCTCCTTATAACCAAAAGCAATACGCCTTCATAACACTTCACTGGGACTGGGACAGTGTGTGTGTTCAGACCATAATGTGTGTGTGTATCTATCAATCTATTATCTATCTTCTGTAAAAGCTAAATTCCCCTGAATAAAATTCTATCTATCTCAGAGTGTTTGTGGGGTTTAGGTATAGTAGGTAATGCCGCCTGCACCACAGACCACAGTGATGCTAACTCATTGTGAAAGCATGTGGTTGACAGTCCTGTTCAGACTACATTGTTGTCTGTCTGTCTCCCTGTGTCAATCCAATAGTCATCTGCCAAGGGAGAAAAGTAAATCCATTGCGCCAGTCCAAGTTTTAATTATTGACATATGTGTTTTCCAGGGAGACTGTGTACTTTGGCATTTATGTTAAGTTTCATCCAGTGTGTGAAGCCTGTGTACATACTGATGTACAGCGCTGTGTCCTACACAAAATGAAAGACACTTTCATAACATCATAGATCCACTCAATGATTTTATAAAGATTGATGCTCTGCACTTGCTTTACCATCTGTTTCATTGTGTGGGTCATGGTAGCAACTTGTCAAGTTGAACAGGCTAGGCCACCATCTCCTCAGTGAACCTTTTCCAGCTCCACCAGGTGAGTTCTCAGAGACTCAGACCAGTCCAGGAATTGAATCCACACAGGTTTTACTGGGACTGTCCCAGTGTTTGTGTTGGTATGACATGTCTGGTACATACATCCATAGTAATAACAGCTTGTGGCATCCTAACTAGGTGCCCAATCCACCTCAACTACTTTCACTCAATCTGGAGAAGGTCCTCCATTGCTGAGCTCCTCACACTAACATGGAGTGCCAGCACAGGAAACTCATTTTAGCCACCTGTGTACTCACAATCTCATTCAAAGGATCACTTTCCTGAGCTCTGGCATAAGTTGAGATGCAGATGTAGACTAAAGAGTAAATCTAAAACATCGTCCAAAGACTTCAACGTGGTCCAAAACAAAGTGACTGCAGCACAATGAGTTGGATAATCAAACGATTGCCTTTATCCTCACACTTGAAGAAAATACCCAATATCCTCACCTGGGTCACCTACTCAGTCCTAATCTGAAGGGAGCAAGCTAACCGTTTCCATTCGTGACCGTTACCTCAGATGTGGAGATGTTAATATTCATTCTGAGTGCATCGCACACAGTTGCAAATCACTGTATTGAACTAAATGTAACACTTAATCAGAACTATAAATGGTTCCATCATGTTGGGCCACATTCATTTTCACAGTTTTCTAACAAGACAAATTCATTTGTTAAATTGCAGTTGGGGTTTGCCCAGCCCTATGAAAGTATACCAGATTCACAGACACACTTGTCATTTTTCCACATCTGACAAATGGGACTAACTATGATATTTAATGAACCCTCTACAAGTTAAATTGCTTGGATCCACTTTATTTGTCACGGCAGGAGAGATTCTTGTGTTACACAAGGATGAACTTTAAAGTAGCTCAATGTAAACCATTACAGGGTCCACTAAAGATCACAGTTAGCCCCACGAGTGTGACAAGATGCCAGTGAATCTGACCAGTTGACCCCCACATTGGGCTGACCAAAAGTCACATGTGTGCAACATGTTGAATATTTGTTTTATTAATTATTGACCAATTTTAATGATGAAAACAAATGCATACTGTTTAGAATATTGTGTCTTCTCGTTACCACAGAATAAGAAACCTAAGTTGTGCGAGTAAGTGCACTGTTAAAAATAAGGGTGCCAGAGTGTTTTTTTCAGAAGAAGTATTGTTGGTTCCCAAAAGAACCACCCAGAAAAAATAAAACAAAAAAAGTAAACTTATTTTTTAGGATCTGTAACAGTGTAGCAGCCCTACTTAAATTTCTTATAACTCCCAGCAGCCCCTGTAGTGTTAAACCTTTGGACAGCTTCAGAGTGGTTGGGGTTGCTATGAATTAGGAACCCTTTTTCTATCTGGACATATGTGCGTTCTTGTGATTTCATCTTAGTTGGGTATATCTTTGTCCGGGAAGCACTCCCAGTCACAACAAATCTTCACACAAACACTGGACCCTGGTAGGACAAAACTTTACATTTCATTTCCCCCCATCGTCATCATCTGTCCCTGCTCTGCTGGACTATGTTTGGATGTTGTTATCATAAGTGTTCATTATTTACTGTGTAGTGCCTTGTGTTTCATTTGGTTTCATTGGTGCAGTGTTTGTAAATAATTATTGACATCGGGGAATCAGTGAGGGTTTTGCGTAAGTGTTATTTTTTTAACAATTGTTTTTTTTGCCTAATTCATTTGCTTAATATATTACAGTATTAATTTTATTGTTATCATTTATGGGGTCATTGAGCCACTTTATCAGTGTCGCTGTGAGTGAGTGTTTGCGAGCCTTGTCAAGGCTGGGTGTGTGCCTGTGATCCTCGTAGTAAATAAACAAATCACCATCTTCCACTTCCACATGAATAGATGATAACAGATCTGTGAAACAGCAGTGGGTTCATGATTTTAAAAGGGTTCTTGCTGTACAGGATACAGAGCTCAGGCCAAGTTATGGTGTTCTGGATCTGTTAGCATCCTGGTAAGAGAATTGACAGATAGCTACTGCTAACTACTGTGCATCAAAGATTTCTCTTTTGTCCACATCCATCCTTCTCAAAGCCCAAAGAACACATTTTCTAACTAAAGAATCCGCCCTGGAATAAAATGTTTTTTTTTTGCCAAGGCATGATATTACACAGAACCACACAACCCAATAAAGTGCCATTAAAGAACAGTTATTTTTAAGAGTGTAGAGGTGTGCAAGTGAATAAGCAGTGTCAAGGATGCCAGGGGCAACGACCCGGCCGGGACACCTTGAGGGACTATAAGAGGGTCTATGCCCACCCTGGATCATGTGGGGGCTGCCTTCCTAGTTGCTTTGGGGGACCCATGGTCACCACCAGGGGGCGCCCCAATGCCTTGGGGACCCTGGACCTCAGCACTTCCGCCACACCAGGAAGTACTGGGTGGAAGAAGAGAAGGGACACCCGTAAAGCTTCCGGGAGAACAGCCGGCATTTCCGCCACACTGGGGCGTGTCCAGGGAGGAATGCCGGGACACACCTGGAGCTCATCCGGGATGATATAAAAGGGGCCGTCTCCCTTCATTCGAGGCTGGAGTCGGGTGGAAGCAGGACAAAGCAGGAAAGAGAGTGTGGAGGCGGCCCGAAGAGAAGGCATTGTGTGGCCAGGACTGTGTTTGGGGGTTTGTGTGCACTTGATTATTGTAAATATTAGTTGTAAAATAAACGTGTGGTGGTGGATTACAACATGTCTGCCTGTCTGTGTCTGGGCCACGTCCACAGCAGATTAAAAAAAACAGCCAGCTTCAACCTCATACTGCATTTATACTTCAGACACAGTATATAAAAAGATTAGAATTGTCTTTATTGGTCGAGCATGCACACATATACTGTACAAGGGATTTGACTTTGGCTGTTGGTAACCCTCACAGAAATTTACAAACAGTAATTTACAAGTACAAGAAATACACTTGCCAAAATGTACACAAATTGAATGCAATCACTTTCTTCTTTTCAACCCGCTGTTTTAATCATCAGCAAACAGGAGTAAATTTAAATCAGAAATCGGCTCTTTATGCTATCCTCTTTATTATATTACCAATCACAGGCACCGGATGCCCTACAGCAGATGATAGCCTTGCGGGGTCTGCAATCTGAAAATATCTGACCAGATGCAATTAAAGTGGCTGTGGTTGACTCCAGATCAGTAAGTGATAGTGAGCCTTCAAAATTAAATGTATTAAAGGGCATGACATATAGAGTCCGTCAATCTGAGGCAACATTGGTGGTCCCCCTATGGTGCTTTTCCTCTATCATCTCAGATCCTTCAAAACTGGCACAAGAGACTACCTGCAATTGTATTAATTAGCCCAAAGTCACCTCCGCAAAGCAGACACTTGCCACAAAAAAATAGACTAGATACGCAACTGAAAATTCTGCTTCTATTGAAGACCTTCAGATGATTAACCCTACTGTTGAGACATTCTCAGATCTTCACACCGCCACCATAACCTGACTCTACCCAGTTATCATCATCTTATGACAAGCTTATCACGAGGCCTGGTGGTAGTCGCGTTTGCAAACCTAATTATTTACATACCTGTCCATACTGATATGTCACTGACATTTTAATACAAACAGCACCACTGCATGACATTTACCACATAGTGTATATTCTGAAACTGTCATGGAAATGATTCATTTCAATTCTACGTATATGAACACAAAAGCCAACATTTATGATTGCATTGCCGGCAGTTGCAGAGTAAATTGTCATCAATATTAAATACAGAGAGACTGCAGCAATCGGAGTGATCTTCATAGGAGTTATAAGGTAAACACCTTGAACTGGACATCCCCAGGAAGTCTGCACCCTGACCCAGAGGCCTATGCAGTCTGTGATCCGATGATTTGAGTGTGATAATTGGTGAGGACGTTAGCATTTTCAACACAGTTGTCAAACAATTGAGTAATCGGGAAAGTCTTGTTGTTATGTGTGCAGTGGACAGAGGGGCTTTTTAATGATAAGCACTGGTAGAAGAGACATGGTAAGCAAATATTTCAAGTTTGTAACTGGGAAGTCCAGATGATCTTTCAAACATATCATAAACGCTGAACCAAAAATTAAAGTCCTTAAAGAAAAGCTAAGTCTTTTACCACCAGAAATACACCAAAAGAAATAATGGAAAACTCTCAATATCCAGATCTTAGATAATTAAGCAAAGTGTGTGGTAACCTTTAAATAATTGTTCTGGTGATGTCCCACATGGCGCATCTCCCAATGCCCTGTGGTTGAAATCACCCTGAAGAACAGAAAATGACGGCGCACAATATGTCATCGCAGTTCTGATGTAGGGAGTTCCTTTTCTCCAGATCCACAAGTCATCCACACTGGCTAAAGGACAAGCCAGGATTTTCACTGGTGCACCCAGCAAAGGCACACTGGACTCCGCCAAGTCTCTCAAGGGGAGCAGGCCTTCAGAAAGGAAAACTGACCACAAAACCATAACCCCCAAAGTACTCTAGCAAATTCCCTGGCAGGAAGCAGTTAAGAATAAACACCAGGTGCTTGATACACAGTTAAAAAGATAATGCTGGTAAAAATAACAACATATCATGTCATTTTCTAACCCACTTTTCCCAGACTGGGGGTTACGAGGGATGTAGGAGCCTTTCCCAGCTAGCACAGAGTGCAAGGCAGGAAAAAACCCTGGACTGGGTGGCAGTTCATCACCGGGTGTGAACACACACACGGACCAAACACATATTAGGACCAATTTATTGTTGCCAAATTGCCTAACCTGTATGTCTGTGGACAGTGGGTGGACACAGAGAGAACATGCAAACTCCACCCAGGGCACAAACACTGGTCTCCTTACTGCGAGGCGGCAGCGCTACCACTGCACCATTGTACCGGCCAAAATAACAACATAACGTCCTCAAGCCACTTAATCTAATTCAGGGTCCCAAGGTGCTGGAGCCTATCCTGTCATAACAGAGCACAAGGCAGGAAACAGCCCTGGGTGTGACGCTAGTCTGTCATAGGGCCCACTCACTCACGGAACATGCATGTCTTTGAGGATGTGTGAAGAAAGCTGGGGGGCTTACAGATTTATAAAAAGAGCTGGAGATGGTGCCATGATGGTTAATATTCTGCAAAATAATTTCAACACCCTAGCCATCTACTTATTCCAATTTTGGGATTATAGACAGAGGGGGGGGCTAGTAATCATTGGCGGAATTTAAAATTAAAAATTGATATCCGTCTCTTTGTTGAAGCCAATAAACAACAGAACACACTCAAACTTTTAAATCACTTAACTAAGTCCTTGCACGCATTGGAATATTAATCCATATTCACATTTTCTAACTTCATCCATCCATCCCGTTATATCCTAACTACAGGGTCACAGGGGTCTGCTGGAGCCAATCCCAGCCAACACAGGGTTCAAGGCAGGAAACAAACCCAGGGCAGGGTGCCAGCCCACCGCAGGGCACACACACTAGGGACAATTTAGGATCGCCAATGTACCTATCCTGCATGTCTTTGGGAGGAAACCCACGCAGACACGGGGAGGACATGCAGACTCCACACAGGGAGGACCCGGGAAGCGAACCTGGGTCTCCTAACTGTGAGGCAGCAGTGCTACCCACTGCACCACCTTGCTGCCCATTTTCTAACATGTTAAAAAAAAGTACTTATTTTGCCACAATTACAATAAATAAACAAACATGCAATATTTTTTGTCTTTTAAATATTATTAATGGTATTTGTGTACTTTTTTGTAATTTCAAAGATTTAAATGTTTTAATGAAAGTGGCACTTGATTCAGATGGTAATTGTATATCAAAAACAATTTATGATGTTTATCATGTGATGTCTGCGGCGGGTTGGCACCCTGCCCAGGATTAGTTCCTGCCTTGTGCCCTGTGTTGGCTGGGATTGGCTCCAGCAGACCCCTGTGACCCTGTGTTTGGATTCAGCGGGTTGGATAATGGATGGATGGATCATGTGATGTGATGTAACCATATACAGTAGCATGTTTTGTTATATGGTTGGGAGACATACTGTAGACGCTATCCAGTGACGTGAGATGAAGACTGGACTCTTTCAGTACTGTGTCTCTTTGGGTACTGCTGGTTTGACTTTGTGTCGAATGAGCGGTTGCTCATGGAGTCTCGAATGAGGCACATGCATTGTGAGGGAGCGTCAGTTACGACACTACAGCCATGTAGTGTGATTCCACGAGGGTGATCCGGCTCGTAAGATCCTCATTGTTGTGGACCTGAGCGGCTGGACCAGGCCAAGAGGTCGCCCATGTATACACCTGGCTATGGCAGATATACAGTAGGGTCATTTCATAACAATGCGGCAGTAGAGTTGTGTTTCTAAAAAATGCAATCATATTTTATAGTCTGTCAGCCTCCCCAAGCATAAAATGTCAAACTCCACCCATGCTAGTAATATCAGGTTCAAAGCAGGGGCCAGCACTGGACAGGTCACCAGTTTATTTGGTGGTCACACTCACACATCCATGCTCCAGTCTTTATGTCTAACCCAGCATGGACAAGGGGAGGACATGCAGACTGCACACAGATCTACTGTAGTCTGCTTAAGCTGTAAGGCCACTGCGTCCCTTTGTCACTCCCTAAAGCTGCAAATCCATTACCAAAATAACATTAATTTTCGTTTGCCATATGCATTTAGCTGTATTTTTTATTTATGATATTTATACTATCAGAAAAAAAATGTTAAATGTTTAAGCATAGAAGAAAATCCTGCTCATGCAGCTGGCCTTGTATTACCCGGTGGGCCAAGGGTATCACACAGCAGGAGCCGGAATCTTTTATAGAAGGAAACGTATTTGTGCCTTGCGATTTTTTTCCTCTACAGCTTGCCAGCTGCAAGTGTGTCAGTCTGCCTTTTTCTGTTGAGGTGATTTAGTGTGTGTCAGTTTAAGAGACTTCAAGTTTTGTGTTAGCAGAGTGAGAGATGTAGGGTTGTAGAGCTGGAGTGAGTGGCATTTTTTTTTTTTTTTTTTTACCATAATCAGGTAATAAGCTGGAGTGACAAAGAAGACTGAAGGGTCACCCATTGCACAGGTGACCCTTCAGCCAAGCCCTATGGTACAGTGTACAGATAAGTCAGTGCCTGAAATATTATTTTTGAGCCTGTGCTGCTTTTAAGATTGAAAAACAGTTCCAGCTGCTTGGCTTCTTGAAAATTTTATTTCCTCATATCTAAAAGCACTTAGCCGCTATCTCTATCACTACAGTAACTGAAACGTGAGCACCGAGTCAGTCTGTTATTGTCTAACTTAAGATTATGTATAAGATGAAAATAGTTGATTCAATTCCATCCATCCATTATCCAAACCGCTATATCCTAACACAGGGTCACGGGGGTCTGCTGGAGCCAATCCCAGCCAACACAGGGCGCAAGGCAGGAAACAAACCCTGGGCAGAGCGCCAGCCCACTGCAGGGTGTAAATTCTATTAAGAAAAAAATATTCTATGAGATATTAATGACATGAACGATTAGCTCACTGATTAGCTTGCTGCCTCACTCATAGTTCCAGAGTCCATGTGTGGTCATTGTCAATGTAGAGTTTGCATGTTCTCCCCATGTTGGTAAAAGTTTTCCTCCCGCATCCCGAGAAATGTGTTTATTAAGTCAAGCAGAACTCCAAATTAGCTTTATGTCAGCGTGGTGTGTGGAGAACTGGTCAGGTCCAAGGCTGGTCCCTGCCTTCACCTAATACTCCAGATATAGGCTATGACTCCCTGCAACCCTGAACTGGATTAAGGGTCTTTGAAAATGTTATGTTGATGGAAAACATAACTGGACTTTAAAGACTCAGTGCTTAGCAGTGCAGTCTCACAGCTCAGGAGTCCTGCGTTTGAATCTGATCACGGCGGGAAGTTCAAAGGACCTCCCTCCGTCTGGGTGGCTTGTTCCTCAGGTACCCCAATCTCAAAGGTTAACAGGCGACTCAAAATCGGGGCAGTTTCAGTGTGTGAATGTCTTAGCGCTGTGGTTCTCAACCTGTGGGGTGGGCCCCCCTAGGGGGGCATGAAGTAACAAAAAGGGGCGCGCGAAGAAAAAAAGTAAACAAATCAAAAATATGAAAAAAACATCTGTTGAAATCAAAACAAATTAACTTAAACTACATTCTGATACTAGAACAACAAATATAGAGTTAGATAAATGTCGATAAAAGTTAAGTAGGTATAATAAAATATGCATCTACATTTCAAAAAAAATGTTAGGGGGGGACGTGATTAAAACTGTTATGAAAACTCGGGTTGCAAATACTTAAAAGTTGAGAAACACTGTCTTAGCACTGAACTACAAATGTTTGTATTTTCACTTTATGCATATTTTTTTAAGCAAGGTTTGTTGGAGTAGTGTTATGATTTTGTTATGATTTTAATTTTTTTCGTCCCCTCTAAATTTTTTGCTTTCAGTTTAGAGTAAGAGTTCAAAGAATCTAGTCATTCCATTTATGTTTGCATCTGAAGTGTTTTTCATTGTGTTAATAATGAATAACTTTTCCTGTGCCACCATTTTGTTGTTGCTATGCATGCCGCCATTTTGTGCTATTTGTGGTTTGTGTTGCTAGGCAGTTGCTATTCAGACTCAGTCAGAAGTGTGCAATGCTTCACATCACAGGGTCGTAGGCAGTGGTGCATCTACCATCAGGGAGTTCTGGGTACTCGCCCAGGGGCCAGTGACGGCGAGGGGCTTTTTCATCAATACCCCCTCCTTGCTGGATGAAAAGATCAAGTATCTGTGAGTTGACATGACCAAGGGGAAGAATACCTCGATGAAGCAATCGAGTCTCATGTCAAAATCAAGAGTGAGAAATACCATACTGCATTAAATAAGCCATTATCTGCACTTTGCATTGCTAAAAATGTGATCAACTGTCTGTTAAGGGGCTAAGTCACCTAGGAGCATGTGGGGGTCTTAATTCACCTTGGTAAAAGGTATAAATGTCAGCCTTGACACTTCCAGGTCAGTTTAGGCTTGTGAATATTGCAACTACGCTTTGTGACTGAATCTCTTATTCATTCTGGCTAACGACTTTCAGTTCTGATCTTTAACTTTGATTTTTCTATTCCGCATTTTGACAGACAAAAGATTTGACTATTGTTCATTTCACAGCCCCTCCATTAATCTTCTGTACACTTGTGTGGTGACAGAGAAATTGGAACACTTTGGAAGTATTTAGAAGCAACAACAGCTTAGTCATGAAGTGGCAGACCACACAAACTCAAAGGAGTGCACAACGCATAACAATTGTCCATCCTCTGTTGCATCACTCACAGAGTGCTGGGAGCTTCATGAAATGGGTTTCCATGGCCCAGCAGCTGCACACGAGTCTAAGATCACTAAGTGGAGTGGTGTAAAGCATGGCACTGTCTGTGCTGTCTGTCTAGCAGTGATAGACAAATCTGTACCTTCCAGATGGCATAGCGCCTACTGTAAATTTTGGTGAAGGAGGATTAATTGTCTGGAGTTGTTATTCATGGTCTAGGCTAGGACCCCAATGATACTGTTCATGTAATAGGATTATATTGTTATAGTATACAAAGACACTTTAGACAAATGTGAGCTCCCAACTTTTTGGTAACAGTTTGGGGAAGGCCCTCTTCTGTTCCATCATAACTCTAACTAATCCTGCGCATAAAACCAGGTTCATAAAGAACATGGAGGAATATGAGTGGATGGAGAGCCCTGATGTCAACCCTACTGAACTCCTTTGGCGTGACTTGACGATGACATCAGTACCTGACCTCACAAATGCTCTCTTGGCTGAGTGGAGACTGCCAAAGGGGTGTAAACTCCATTTTAATGTCCATAGTTTTGGAAAGGGATAGTCAAAAAGCTCATATAGGTGTGATGGTCAGGGGTCCACAAACATCTGAACATGTACTGTACTTTATTTCATAAAGGTGAAGTCACCTTTGCTGTCTTATTAGAGTTACAGCCATTAATCTATTTGCTAAACATGCTTAGTCAATTGGTTGATTAGTTCAGTAGTTCAAGTTTACTGTTATGTGTATATAGTATCGTGAAATTCTTACTAGCATGTCTCCTCAGAATAGTGACAGTAATACAGGGAGATTCTTTCGAAAGAGGCCTCACATATTCTGTAATAACTCTCGCTAGGACAAAGCAATCTGAACAAAGCAACGTGCAATGTGCTCCTCTGTATATGGAGCTTCGAACAAGTCAGGATGCCCCTGCAGTGGGGCGATGAGGTAAGCACTGGACAGTCGTCACGACGTTTAACCTCCGTTTGCAACTTCTGGGTGCATACTGCCCGTATCCCTTCACTCAGTCACTCAACTTCTCATCAAGACGTTGGTGTACATTATTGAGCAGCGTGTCTTCAAGGTGCGAACCTATTGGGTCACCAATTCATTTAAGCAATGTCAGAATCAACTGGATGATCGTGAATTAATGGAAGGTTACTTCCAGCAAGATGGAACAACGTGTCACACATTGGCAAGGAGCATAGCAGAAAGTGAGTCCTTCTTTGGCAACAGGGTAATTTCAAGTGGGCTCTGGCCACCACGGTTGCCAGATCTGACACCACCAGACTTCTTCCTTTGGGGTATGCTCAATCTATCGGAACAAGTCTCGCACTGTGGAAGATTTGAAGGAAAACATCCAACATGAAATTGCTGCTATTCCTCCCAAGATGCATGTTCAGGAACATGGAACGTCACGTCGAAATGTGTCTAGCAGAAAACGGAAACCATTTCCAGCATCACATGTAATGCAATTGATTATATAGACGTCAAGGTATATAGCATACTTTTTTGGTTCAGATTGCTTCATCCTCACGGGAGTTACATAATATACAGGGCCTCTTTCGAGTGAATCTCCCTGTAAAATAAGAAATGATAAATACACACACAAAAATTTCATACAGTATACTGCATACATACATAAAGACATACAGTATTGTTATTTTAACTAGCTGTTCAGTAGACTTGAAGAAAAGAACACATGCAGAATTTGTTAATATGGCTGGCTGTTCAGGAATCTTAAGGCCTGTATTTACAGAAACTGTCCCTCAATTTACTGGTGCAAATGGTTTGCCAGAAAAGAGTGAGAAAAGTGCAGGCTGTCTGAGTTCTTTAATAATCCTGTTTGCCTTTCTAATGCAGCAAGTGTTAGACATATTCTGCCCAGAAGGCATCTCTGTGCCAGTGATATGCTGTGCCGACTTCCCACTGCAGTGCTTGTGGTTTTCCGCTCAGCAGTTTCCATACACAGTGTGGCAGATGACCGGGGACCATACTCAGCTGGGACGCCTGGACTGTCCACGAGAGGGACAATACATCCCCTGGGCCACGAGAGGGCAGCCACCCTGGTCTGCTTGGGGGCCACTGGAACAGAGCTGGGAAGCTCATCCCTATGAGAGGACGTGGCCACCACCAGGGGGCGCCCAGATGGTCATGGAACCCTGGATGGCAGCACTTCTGCCACACCAGGAAGTGCTGCCAGAAGAAATCCCAGGGGCACCCGGAGTGCTTCCAGGTGCTCATCTGATACTTCCGCCACAACAGGACATGTCATCGGACAGAGCACCTTGAGCCCATCTGGGTTATTATAAAAGGGTCCACCTTCCTCCAGTAGATGAGCTGGAGTTGGGAGGAAGAAGACAGAGCTTGTGAGGAGAGGAGTGGAGGTCAGAGAAAGAGAAAGACAAAGAGACAGTTGTTGTTGAGGAATACACGTGTGTGTTTTGGACATTCTGTTGTCTGTCTGGCTGTGTTCGGGGGCTGGGTTTCAACAATGGCATCCCAGATGGGACCCTCGATCTGCTAAAAGATGGGGACCCCTCTTAAAAAATAATTTTGTGGAGGCAGCCAGCACAACAGACAAAGGCGCACACACACTACAGCAAGCGCACCAAGGCCAGCAGCTGGATCTACAATGCTCGCCAAGGTCCACGGATAAAGTCGTTCCGTAAGATGGGGAAGAAGAAGGGCGGATGTACCCTGAAGGCAGCGGCGCCTGCATCATGCATATTCTTTGCAGAAGTACGGGTCGACCCATGGAGTGACGGCGAGATGGCAGCGGGAGAAGAAGAGGAATCGCTACAGACCATAGAAGGGTCGCAGGGCAGAAAGTACCCGGAACAGTCTTCCCGATCAAGCCCACTCATAGGGTGGAGGGAGCACTGGAGGGCTGGAAGTCCCTCCCAGAAGCAAGCAAAGGATTGGACAGGGTGTTTTGTGTTCCCGCTGGTGATTGGTCGAGGGCAGAACCAATGAACATCAATCCTGAGACGGACGATGACCCAGCTGAGCATGCGCAGGAATTCCGTGGCTCACAGTCGGCCAGGAGGACCAAATGAACTGTAAGTCCACTGCCGGCTGATGTTTTGGTTTTGCTGGTGGCTGTATGGGAGCTGGAGGAAGCCCTTTACCCTGTACAGTTGCTCTTTAAGGTCCTGCGGTTAATGCAAGAAGTGATCGACGGGTTGGAGAAGAAAACGGAGGCTTCCCTGACGGCCATAAAGGAGTGCGGGGGGAAGTACAACATGGGATTCTCCAGCCAAAGCGTCGATGCGGTACAGGTGAGTACTACCGGTACTGTAAAGAAAAGAGTAAGCCCTAGCAAAGGGAGCCAAGACATGGGTGACCGGACTCAAGTAGCAGGGCGTCCTACAGTAAATCGGGGGGTGGGTACCAGGCATGCAGTGGGAGCTGAGGCATGGGGGACGTGCCGGCTGGTGTATGTAGGCACACAGACCGCCCCGCTCCAAGAAGCCACAGCGCTCATAACCCGATCGAGAGGAGTGCAAACAGCACTGAGTCCCTCTTTGTCCCATAAGGGGATTCAGGCTGTTTCAGCATCCCAAACTAAAGGGAGAAAGACAGGAAGGTCTCCCGACAGAAGGAAACGTGAGCCCGAGAGCTCACGTACGGTGAGAGAGCGCTCTCCAGGGGGATGGAGAGAAGCTCCAAACCTGGCTGGGGAGTCGCGGGCACAGGCATTCCCGTCCTGTTTTCAGGTCCGGATGGCACTGGAAAGGCAGGGGGGCTGTCAATGTTACAAGTGCCATGGGGCCAGTCATCTGTGGAGACGTCGTCTGTACGGCGTGAGGGAAGATGCCAGTAGGTGGTGTTGGGATGATGTCTCCGCACTCTATTCTTGTTATTTTACAGGACCAGACCGTGGAAGAAAGTATGTCAGCACCCCACTGTGGGAGAGTTGTTGTTGGTAATAAGGCTTTCCACAACAGATAGTGACGTTGGATGCCACCGTGCACATATACAGTAGTACTTAATAAGAACAAATGGAGAAATCCAAGCTTTTCTCAGACATCTAAGGAAGTAAATGTATTGGTGTGTCTTCTTGAGAAGAGCAGAAATGTGTGTGTGTGTGTCTGAGTGTACACTTCCGTTCATCAATCCAAGAAATTCAACGCTGTTCACCCTGTCAACAGCATCACCTCCTGTGTAGATGGGAGTGTGTTCCATGTAGGTTATTTCCTTCATTTTTGTCAAGATACTTCCAAAATGTCACCAAAAACAGATACCGTCTTTACACTTGTATGTGTATCTAAAACTGCCCGCTTCATGAAGCTATGCAGGATTTTAATAAGTAATGGAGGAGCCTCATTCTGTAAGCTCTTCTAAGAAAAAGAGTGCAGACATTTGTGGAAAAATGAATAATCAGGAAAGCTGATCTTAGATAAGCAACACACTATAACCTACTTTCAAATCTTAAGAATTCAGAAACAAGGAGTCAGAAAGCCAAAGGAATCAGGTTTCACTTGTTGTGTTGCTTAACGTAAATTAAGAGCTAGGAAGATGTTGTATTTTTAGTCAAGATATTTCTGTCATTTTATCCCTTTAGGGTGGTAGAAATCAAAGTCCAAAGGTTATTGTATTCACTTTCCATAAACCAATATTCTTTTAGGGCAACACATGTATGGATAAAGCTGAGAGACAAAAATAAATTTCACTTTATTTTAGCTTATAGTTAGTCATATTCCAGAGACAGCACTAAAGAAGAAAAATATTTCCGTCCATTTTCTGAACCTATTTGTTTTAAACTTTGCCTCCTGCTTGCTTCACTTGCCAACCCCTTGCTTGCGCTATGCTCTAGCCTCTGTACGGTTGTGCCACTCATGTATGGGGAACAAAAAAGTTTTTTGAATTCGATTTTCGTCAATATCACATTGAATTGTGATTCTGTGTTTGGACTTTCATCATGACAACACCACGTATAACTGCACATGATTGAATTTCGTTTCTTTCTCTCTATTAAATAAAACAACTTTTTCAAATGTTTGGCTCTGAGATTTGTAAATTGTCTTTGCAAAAGCTATTCTAACAGGAAATTGTTAATACGAATTTTAATACGAATGGCATATCAAGATCTCCTTTGTTGTCTAATGTTATCCGTGGGAGATGTACTACATTCCCTTTCTTGGATATATCCTTCTTTCTACAGTAATTTGTGCGGAGGAAAACCAGACAGTGTTAACAGTTGTAGACATCCATCCATCCATACATTATCTAACCCACTATATCAAAACTACAGCGTCAACGGGGATCTGCTGGAGCCAATCAGTTGTAGATATTCTTTGGGATATTGTAAATTGATGTTTTCATCTTCTGCATGATCACCACCAACTGTTTCAGCATCGTCTATTGATACACATTTAACCAATTTGCCGTGTAACGATTGTCAGTTTTCACGTTAATTCATTTGACTTTGTTTCTCGGTGCAAGGATTGCTCGTGTACTCATTTTTACTGTTGATAACCCTCTGTGATGAAATATCTCGTCTTGTCTGTGTCTGTCAAAAGCATTCACACGAATGAGAGGTGAGAGTACTGTGTGTGTGGTTTTCTATGGTTGAGAAGAGGGCGTGACTTGAAAACATCTCATGGCCAAAGTCTGGACTTGCGGGACTTGAAAAAATCTTCCATAAAATCTCATCTCGTTGCAGGATTTTTTTATTATAATATAGAAAGATCGCTTCCCGGGTCGTCCCTGCGTGGAGTTTGCATGTTCTCCCCGTGTCTGCGTGGGTTTCCTCCCACAGTCCAAAGACATGCGGGTTAGGTGGATTGGCGATTCTAAATTGTCCCTAGTGTGTGCTTGGTGTGTGGGTGTGTGTGTCCTGCGGTGGGTTGGCACCCTGCCCGGGATTGGTTCCTGCCTGGCGCCCTATGTTGGCTGGGATTGGCTCCAGCAGACCCCCGTGACCCTGTGTTTGGATTCAACGGGTTGGAAAATGGATGGATGGATGGAATACAGAAATATTTAAAATCACAGAGGGCTAGAGCCTAAGCAATGGAGGCAAGACAGGTACCAACTCTGAATGTGCCACTAGCCCATCAAAGGGCACCCCAGCACTCAAACCCACTTGTGCCAGCCAGTTTAATTTTAAACTTAAATTGACATCCTTAGATTTATAAGAAGAAACCAATTGGCACTGAAAAAAATGAAAAAAGAAATCCTCAGTGACTGGGCTGGAGTTTAAAAATGTGTCTCCTGGAGGTGTGATTCAGCAGTTCTAACAACTGCACCTTCATACCTCATTGAAAGACATTTGTACCTTAATTAGTGATATAAAGGAGCCCAGTATAGTGTGAGCTAATTAAAAGGATATTAAACATTTTATTGTGTATTCTGTAACTGAAAAGTTTGACCAAGCACATTTTAATATCTCTTTATTGCTCTTGCACTGAGGCCACAAGGGAAACTGAAAATAAACCGTATGCACAGGCAGCTTCAGCCTAGTGTCGTCACACACGTCCTTTAGCTTCCACAGAATTTTAATATTAGAGCTTGGACAGCCTTGACTTCTTTAAGAAGGATGCAGTATCTGTTTCTGAAGATTATTCCTTTAATATAGTATGTCTGTCTCCTGAAACTCAATTTATTGAGCTTCATTTATATTTCGCTGTTTCTGTCTATGTAGCACTTCCCAGACTTCATCTATGTGCTGACCAAAATGCTTGCTAAATGTCTGAATATCTTCTGGGTCGTGCACATTATCCCACATTTTCAAATATAATAGGAGCATTTGTGAGAACAAAGGGTATTCTAATACATTATCACTGCTCCTATGGAGTATTTATGAATTGCATGCCCACTTTAGGGTGATGATAAGGTCAAAGATAATTGTGTTGGTCAACCACTCTGACAAAACAGGCTTTTCTGATCATTTTGAACATATTGCATAAGCTTGGTTTTCTTTCTGCCTTACTGACCGTATTTCAAGGACAGGTTCAAAAATCACACATCCCTGGACTTCATAAGCAGGGTTAAAAACAGAGAAATGGATATATGTACTCAATCCTGAGAGAGAGAGAGAGTGGGAGAGAGTGGGAGGCAAAATCTTTCACATGGAACTCCATTTGAACATTGGGAATACGTTCAGTGTCATACTCAGTTCTTGGGAAGACGATCTTCCACAAACCTTTTGAAAGCTTCTAAATTAATAGCCAATATGGTGCTTTTGTCATCAAAACTCTTTCAGACAGATATTACTTCAGCTTAATTACAGCATATGTTTGTTATGCCTGTTCTGACAGAAAGGATTTCAACCAACCAACCATTATCCAACCCGCTATATCCTAACCACAGGGTCATGGGGGTCTGCTGGAGCCAATCCCAGCCAACACAGGGCGCAAGGCAGGAAACAATTCCTGGGCAGGGTGCCAGCCCACCACAGGGCACACACACCCCCACACACACCAAGCACACACTAAGGACAATTTAGGATCGCCAATGCTCCTAACCTGCATGTCTTTGGACTGTGGGAGGAAACATGCAAACTTCACGTAGGGAGGACCCAAGAAGCAAACCCAGGTCTCCTTACGGCGAGGCAGCAGCGCTACCACTGCACCACCGTGCGGCCCGAAAGGATTTCCAAAATTATAAATAAAGGACCAAATGTAAGGGTAAAAATTGTCATAAAAAACAAACAAAAAACAAGCAAACAAACCTGAACCAAAACAGAATCTAAAGAAAAATTCAAAATGCTTGTCAAAATTGCATTCATAGAATACACAAATTCCCAACTCTGTAAAAATATTTTTATACTACCTCCAGGACTAGTACACCAACCTCTTAAATAAAATCATTGTGATGATGTCAAGCTGTATAACTTGTAAAAGACAATATGGCTGTGGACAACTAAAAGCATGCAAAATGGAGGAATGACAGTGTGAAAATAAATAAATAAGTATAATTATCAAAATTAACAAGTATAAAATGTATGAATAGAGTACAAAAATAAAATCTGTGATATCAATAACCCCTAATTGACAACAATGCCATTTTTTGGGAGCCATCTTTGTTGGCTTCTTTTGCTTTTTGGAAAGTAGTAACTATGTTCCTATGAGCGTACATGGACATGAAGTACATTATTGATGTTGACGGGCTGTCGTTAAAACGGTATCTTTCTATAGTGTACTTTTCACTGCTGCCATAACAGAGCTGAAATAAGTCATCGTGACTCTTCACATTACTCACGCTATTGTAGTTTGAGGTGATCGTTTTGCTTGGCCTGTCTTGGTCAGTTCTTTTTGATTGTGAGGGGCTAGCATTAGGCTCTGTATATTATTATCCTTAGTTTGGTGGATAGTGCCAGCCAAGTCATGAATGTGGCCATTTGTCTATTGATCTGTTGAAAGAAGAGCAGAGAGGCGCTGTTTGATTTTTGTTGGGCGAATGTAGTAAAGAAGCTGAGATTCATACCTGTTTAAACATTCAAGTGCTTTATCCTGCTTATGTCTATGCAATTCAGTTTAAACTGTAATAACTGACACATTTTATGTATATTTTGATTTAATTAACTATTTATACTGCATCCATTTGATTTTTAAAATTTTCCAGTCATTTTGAATGACACTCGATAACATTTAATTCAGTTGCATCCTGCAAGTTGTTTGTCACTTGATCACAATTAAATAAATAAATCACAATTTATATCATACAGTAATGTAATGATATAAATATGGCAGTGATTCCATTTTTATCCCTTGGTGGTGTGGCAGTAGGGGGCGCTAGTGCTCCCTTGAACCCTCAGGTATGACTCTAAACACCGGATAAAAGTCCCAGACTGTTTATTATTTTTAAGCACAGTACACCAAGCACCTTCCACACTACTCACATATATTAAACCAATATAGCACACTAATTACTCCTCCTTGCCCAGACACTTTGCTCCTCTCCCTCCCAGCACAGCTCAGTGTCTGGACTGGCCCATAGTCCTTTTATAGCCCCTGACCCAGAGGCGTTCCTGTCCAATCAGACCACAGTTCCTTATTCCTTCCGGGTCAGGGTAAACAGTCCTTTTCTTCTCCCCGGGAGCACGTCATTCCTTCCTGTCATGTGACCGTGACGTACTCCCGGGTTATAGGGCACACAAGAGCCCATGAGCCCCCCTCCAGCGACTCCCGGTGGTCCCCAAGGTATCCAGCAGGGCTGTGTAAAAACACTACATAGTCCATGAGGCCCTGCTGGAACTCGGGGCACGATCCTGCTGTCGGGAGAGCTCCTCCTGGCGGCCTGGGGGTGAGGGCAGGAGCACGAAGCCGGTAGTCCTCCACAGTGGCTACACTTTGATTCATACAAATGTTTATTAGAGATAGATACCTTGAGTTCAGGTAGTTCCTAGGGTCTAGTTTTGTTTTTCATTTTTGAATTCATTTTTTTCCCTTAATTTTTCACTTTCATTTTTCCCCTTTGACTTTGCTTGCCTGATGTTGATCTCCCAGTCATGAACTTTTGCCTGTCCCTCACTATGAATCTTGGTGTACCCTTTCATCTTCTGGACCTTCTGGTTTCACTCACAATAATCCACCTTGCAACAGAACCCAGGCTAGGGTGCAGGGTGCTTCGACCTTAAGCACTGATAAGAAGCTGTTGACTTCACTGATAGGAAATAACAGCGGCTTTACAACTAGAAGAGGATGAAGATGAAGATGAGGTGAAAGAGGTTTTGCATAAATGGCTAGGCATTCAACCAAGTCGTTATTATCATATGGAACACTGAAAAGCAGGTAGAGCACACTGAGAAGAAAGGAATTCTGAAGAGTCTGTAACACTCAAAAATTATTGGAAAAAAATGAGGAAGATCCTTTCTAATAATTGCTTGGGATTAAAACCATAACTGGAAAAGGAAAGTCTGGTTTATTAAACAAGGAATACATTTTATTTAGTTTGTATTTATTTTCTGTTCTAAGCAAGGGAACAGCATTGTTCTACCTGTCAGTGAATTGTTCTAAACACTGCAGTGAATGTTGTTATTTGCCGCTCCATTAAGTAGGTACAGTACATGCCAGACAGTCTTTGAACTTGATTTTGCTTTGTCAAAAATACATTTTAACCAAGGCACAAATTTTACACCTAATATAATCTAACAACAGTGAGAAAAGTTTACATATTTCCTTATTCTTCTCAATGAATATACAGATTGAAGGATTCAATCAGACGTTACAATGGATGTAAAGAAATGGGTGATTATAGATGGAAAAGAGAGGGACTTGTTACCACCTTCCCTACTCATGAAGCACCACCGGCTGCTACTGGGTTCTTCTCACTTGAGCTCCTGTTTCCTGCGCCACATTCAACCACTTCAGTCAGCATGGTGCAAAATGAACCTGGATTTGCCTTACCAAGCAACTTTTTGGTGCCTAAATGGCCTAGTTTGATGCTGCCCTGCCCACTGGAGATGCACTTTCCTATTTTTTGTTGGACAACACTGGGACACACCATCTCTTTGGCTATTGTAGGCCATTTTAATAAAGTCTGATAAGTAGAATGTTTTGAGATGAGATTCTGCACACCACTGTTGAATTCAGATATGGTTTAGTTAGTTGTGGCCCATCTGATTGCTTGTAAGATTCTTATCAATCTCTTTTGACTCCTCTCATCCACAAGCTGTCTTATCTATCACTGGCAGTTTTTTGCATTTGACACCTTTTTCAGTAAACCACTGAAACTGTTGCATGAAAGGCCCATGATGAAAGCTACTTGAGGGATTCTAGAACAGACATGTCTACCGTAATCTATCATGCCACACTCAGATGTGGTAAGATCACTTGTTAGGCCTATTCGGATGCTCATTTGAATTTGTGTCGGAATGCAGAATGTGCTTGAAAAGTTGAGGGTGTACTAAATAAACTGGCAACTCAATTACCCTAACAAGCTAGTCTTTTGCAGAAACTGAAGGAAATCAGTATAGACAGATGTGATCATGCAAACAACACACAGGCATTGACTGGCCTGAGAACGGAACCTGGCACCTTGGCATTGTAGGCTGTAGGTCTAAGTACTGTGCTACCAAAACACAAAGACTCACTTCAGAGGATGATAAATAACAGTTCAATGGTGAACCAGACTCACCCCAAGAGATTTATGGTTTTGGCAACCCATGTACAGTATCTATCCATTTTCCAAACCTACTTATTCCAATCAGGGTTATGGGGAAGCTGTTGGCAAACCCCCAAGTATAAAAATAGGGTTGGAATATCCCAAGTCATGGTGGCGCTTCTGGAGACTGCAGCTTTGCACTCTCTTCGATGTTTCTTTTACTATTTAACAGTTCTTTTCATTCTCTTATGAACCACTAGTGTGAATTGTTCATACAGTGTCATGGAGTTGATGTGAACATATTTTTAACAATTCTTTTAACTTCAGTAGTATCCCAACAGAGATAGCCCAAAATACCAGAAGCTCCCTGCATTGCTACCCTGCCAAGGTGGAGACAGAGGTGGAGTCGGAAAAAGAAATAGAAAAGACGACAGCATGCAGGTGTTCGGGCCCGACTATGTAAGGCTTTACACAGATCACTGCTACCAAGCATCTTTCTATCAAATGTCTGGTCACTTACCAGCAAACCAGACAAATTAAGGCTGTGGCTCAATACGCAACAATCTATGAGGGACTGCTGTGTGCTGATTTTTATGGAGACGTGGCTGAACAACCTGGTTCCCGATGGAACTGTGGAGCTAGCTGGCCGGTGTGTGTATCGAGCTGACAGGACAGTGAACTCTGGTAAGAGCAAGGGCTTAGGCTCTGTGTCTATATATGTAATCACTGATGCAAACCACACTGCTAAAGACAGTTACTGCTCCTCAGATTTGGAAAACTTAATGTTGAAATGCAAGCCATTTTTTATCTACCAAGGGAATTCTCTGCTGTTATCATTATAGCAGTGTATATTCCACTTCAGTCTAATGCTAAGCTAGTGCTGACATAGCTGCACTTGGCTATCAGTAAAAAACAGGACACTCATTCAGAAGCTGCCTACATTATTGCTGGGGACTTTAACCATACAGATCTTCAAACTGTGCTCCAGAAATTTTACCAATATGTACAGGGCCCCACCAGGGGATCAAACACCCCAGATAAAATATATTCAAATGTAAAAGACTCCTACAGAGCCCTCCTTACCCCACCCCTTGGACACTCTGACCATTTTTCATTATTTTTTGATGCCTGCATGCAGACCTCTTATCCGCAGAAACAAAGCTGTCACAAGGATAGTGAAAATATGGCCTGAGCAAGTCATATCATAACTCAGGGACTGCTTTGAATGCACACAGTGGGAATTGTTTGCCCAGCAGGCTTCATGGGGCACAGAGATAGACCTGGAGGAATACACATCCAGTGTTTTTTTCTGTACCCATAGCTGTGTGGATAAGGTCGCTATGGAGAAGAAGATGGATGAACAAACCATGGATGAACAAAAAGAGGTGAAACACCTTTTCAAAGCATGTAACCAGGCATTTAAATCGAGAGAACCCATAGCATACAGTTTTGTCAGGTCAAACCTAAAAAAGGTATAAAAAAAGGCCAAAGACAGCTACAGGAAATGTGTGGAAGATCATTTTAACAGCATGGATACATGGGGCATGTGGATAAAGCATTAGAGCTATTACTGACCACAAATGCAGCCCTGTCTCTCCCCACAGTGATGTCATATTGGCCAAAGATCTCAACACATTGTTTACCCGCTTTGAACCTAACAACTGTGCTCCACCTGGAAAGACTATAGCCACAGAGGATGCCAAGTTTACCACCTTCAGACTGAGGATGTATGATGTACGGCACATGCTGCAGAGGGTCAATCCATGTAAAGCTGTTGGTCCTGACAGTTCCAGGACAGGCGCTTAGAAATTGTGCTGAGCAGCTTGACATTGGAAATGGTCCCTGTATTCCTTAAGTCAGCCATTATCGTGCCAGTGCCGAAGAAAACCAACATTACTAATATGAATGACTGCTCTGATACCGATAATGACAAAGTGCTTTGAAAGACTGGTTCTCTGTTACATTAAAGCCAACATCCCCACCGCCCTGGACTCATATCAATTTGTTTACAGAGCCAATGGATCTACAGAGGATGCCATCTCTCTGGCTCTGCACACAGACCTGACTCATCTAGAGGGACCGAGTACATAAGTGAGGATGCTATTTGTAGACTATAGCTCTATATTCAGTAATGTTGTCCGTTTCCCAGCTCATCCATAAACTGCACCAGTTGGGCCTCAGCATACCACCATGTAATTGGATCATCAGTTTCCTATCAGAGCTCCACCAGGTGGTACAGCTGGACCCCGATTTCTCATCCAGAATAACCCTGAACACAGGCACACCGCAAGGCTGTGTACTGAGCCCCATCCTCTACTCCCTCTGCTCTCACGATTGTGCACCTGCATATACCACCAATCCTATAATAAAATTTGCAGATGACACAACAGTGATTGGACTAAATTTCCAATATTGAGAAATCAACCTACACAGCGCAGGTGAGTTGGTGCTCAGTGAGCAACCTATCCCTCAACAAAAATGGAAGACCAAGGAACTCATCATCAGAAGATCATGTGAGGAGGATCATGCTTCAGTTTTCATCAATGGGGACAGGATGGAGTGTGCATCAAGCTTTAGGTTCCTGGGGATTTATATCACCAGAGACCTTTCATGGATGAGCTAACACCATGGTACTGCTGAAGAAGGCACAGCAACAACTGTTTTTCTTAAGAATGCCGAAAAAACATGGCTGCCCTCGACAGATGCTGCTGACCTGCTACTGCTGCACCACTCAGAGTATTTTAACCCATTGTACTGTATTTGTGTGTGGTATCTCACCTGCACAGCTGCTGATCGGAAAGCTCTACAGTGGGTTGTATCAAGAGTGCAGCTTCCAGTCCTGGAGGACATCTATAGTGCATACTGCCACAGGATAGCCACCAGCATGTGCAAGTTATTCAACTCAGCCATGCCAAAGTTTATTGGAATTTCTCCCACCTGGCAAATGTTGCAGAGCCCTTCATGCATGGACCCCAAGACAGTTTCATCCTAGGAAGTCCATTAAGTGCTCCCGGTAGGGATTTTGCACTATATGTATATGTACATTGTACCTATGTTTTCATGTTGTATGTCTGTATTGGTTTATTGTGCTATTTTTGTCATTTTATGGGAAGATTATTGTTTTTTGTGGAGGAGTTGCACACTGAATCTTATTGTACTATGTACAATGACAATAAAGGAATTCAGTTCAATTCAATTCAAAACGTTTGCTCTGATATAGTCAAAATGACCTTAATCAGCACACCTTTCACACAGTATGAATTATTCAACAATACTGTTGGCACCATCACTGACTCAGTCTGTTCTCCATGACAGAGGGTTTAAATCACTGCTGTGCACCGCCTTTGTGATTTTGCAGGAGAAAATAAAAATGGCACATTGTCCGGCTTTTTCTTAAGGGCTCTGATCTCGGCTGTTGTTTCAGATGGTATAATAAAAAATAACTGTCATAATCGATCTGTACCGTGGTTCCCATTTGTCATGGAGAAAGTGAGTATTTTAATGAAGGTTGTTACTCAGCAATTGAGAGCCAGATTGCCCTGATGTTTCAGATCACTGCATACGGTTCTTCAAAGTGACATTGTTATAAACAGCCTAAGCTAAGCTAAGCTATGGTTTAAAGTAAATTTAGCAATCACATAATCCACACCATTAAATGGGCTGTTTTGCACAATTATTTACATTTAGTTATCCCTAAGCGAAGAAGCTATCAGAATTAATTCTGTTATTAAAGTCATACTATATTTGCAATGTACTGCAGTTGTGCTTCTTTTCCTTGCTATTATAAAATGATGGTAGTTCAATTAAGGACCAAATATACATTTAAAATATGCGATGCAGCATCTACTACTGCTGAAATTAGGTGCTGGATGGTAAATATACTGTATAAAGGTAATGCTATTTAGTGCTTTTCTACAGAAGGTTAGACTCCAAACACCTCGGGGGCCACATTGTGACCAGATGACACATGAGCTTGTGGCGGCACTGAGAAGATCCAGTGTGTCCCAGAGGCAATGCTTTCGGTGGTTAACAGCCTAAAACAAATCACTCATTCCAGGCAAGGACTGCACATAATCCATTAGAATTTCTAAACAGGTCATATAATGTTAAATCACTGGGGAAGTGATGAAAAAAGAAACTAAAAGGAACTAATACATTTATGACAACTTACAGTATGTGCTTGCTTCCGACATGCATTCCTCTGCCTTAAAGCCACAAAATAATTTATATTCCAGAAACACACTGTTCTTGTCTAGTCATTTTATATTTTTCTGACAAGTAAGTCCTTTCATTACTGCATCACTTCATTTTTGTCTCTATTTTATTGTGTGATCCAAAAGCAATTAATACATTATGTTGCATCTGTCCACACTGTTACACTTCATGTTATCTCATCTCATCCTTAAAGACGTCAGAATATGCTTTAGGAATGGAGCTATTCTTACGGGAACTGATTTAAAGGGTACAGAAGTGAATGAAGTGGAAGTTGTACAGCCACTCATCCCTTTTCCAATCAAACTTTAAGAGGAGCCTTGACATCACCTCAACACCCACTCAGCTCCTATGTCCCAGCTATTCTGGTGTTCCCAGCTTAAATAATCAGTAGAACTCTAAGCCTTGGTCACTTGTAGATCATTAAATAGGCTCGTCCCAGTGTCCCAACATTTGTTCTTTGTCTGTTTAAATTTTCAAACTAGAAGCTGTAGACATCAGAGGTAACCTATAAAACTGGATCTCAAGTTGGTTAATTGGCAGGAGATAAAAAGTACAGATCAGAGAAGAACGCTCCACGTGGAGTGAAGTCATCAGTGAAGTTCCTTATGGGTATTTCCTGGTACTGCTACTTTTTCTGATTTAAATAAATTCCATCAGTTCCAGTGTAGTTAGTAGACTTGTGAAATTCGCAGATGATACTAAAATTGGTGGAATGGCAGACATCAAGGAGGCAGAAAAACAATTCACAAAGGAATGTGCGAAAACCTGCAAAATTGTGTTCAGCTGGGGATGTTTGCTCCCTGGAAATATGTTCTTTTTTAGAAATGCAGCACATACTTGAATTTGTATATATACTTCATCAATAACCATGGCGGAAATATTAAGACGACA